>JANQBM010000003.1:33231501-33267388 GCA_025594535.1 Erythroxylum domingense | reverse complement strand
ATTAATTATATTGTAATTATTTCATCGTAATTAAAAAATTACAAATACACTTAAAATAAATATTGATACAATTATAATATACTGTAGGAGTATTTTCGTCATTGATACTATTTTTTTGTTCTGTCCATTGCAACCAAACACATTTTGTCCTCCAGACGAAGACAATTTTTTCTGTTCTGTCCTTCATAACCAAACAGCTTACTGTGTTCAATTTTTGTTTTGTTCTGTCTTTAAATTTTTGTTCCGTTCCGTCTCTGCCTCTTGAAGACAACAACCAAACAGACAGTAAGTGTACAGGCAACGTAAGAATTTGAGGGATCTTGCAGTTCTAGATTTACATCTCTATGACTCTTGGGGTGAGGTTTTAAAGGCTTAAGATTAGTCTGATTAAACTGAAATACCTAATATAATAAAACAAATTATAATTTTAGATTCAAAATTGGACCAGCTAGATCGAACATACAACTGTTTAAAATAGGCTGTCTTGCAGTGAATATTTGTGCTGTGTCTAAAGGTATAGGACACGAAGTTTTGTCTGGCACGGAAAGTATACAAACACAATGAACAGATATAAAATGTAGGGACAGAAACAAAGCCCACCATACCAGAAATTTAATTTAAGGTATAGTTAACATAACCCTATTTGATTTTATTTTTTACAAACTGAATCGACTCTTAAATTAAATTGAATGAAGTTAAAATTTTAAAAATTGTAGATAGAAAAATATATAAAAAAGTTATTCACAATAAGAAATTTAGTATAATATCTAATTTTTACAATGATTTTAATTAGTAATCTTAAAAAGAACACTAAAACAGTAATAATAGAAAACTGGTTAAGTTGGTAATAATTAAATTTTATTTATATGCAATTATAAACGCAAGGTAAATTTTCTCCCTTCTTCTTTCTATCATGAGATTCGGCTGTGAGTAAGAGCAGGAAGAACATCTGCTTAGGACCTACTTTTGATTTGTCCTTATTTTATCTCATTTTATTTTTATAAGAGTCTACTTTTAATATTCATAAACATAGAGAGCAAAAAGAGATAAAATAAGGACATTTTATTTTGCTCGTGACATATAAAACGTTAAGAACGAGTAGTGGCCATCATTTTTTAGGGTCTATTTAGTTAGAGGTTTAATAATGGAACGGAATGAAATGTAATACACTTCATTGTTTAGTTGAGGGTTTCGTAATGGAATGTAATAGAATGAGATAGAAGCGAAGAGTTTCATATTACATTTCATTCCATCCTAAACAGTGAAAATAAGTAACTTTCGATTTTGGAGATTTAGGATGGAACATAAACTAATAAATACATACTACCTAATATACCCTCAATAATTTTTCTTAATATCAATTATTTCTTCTAACCTTAACCTCCTTGTTTATAATTAATAATATTTTTATATTATTTCTCCTTACCCTAATAATAATATTTTTATATTATTAATAAAATTATATATAATTAATAATAAAATTAATAAAATTTTTATTAATGAAAATAGAAAATATATAAAAATTATTCTTTAATTGTTGTATATATTTCTATATAAATAAAAATATAAATAAATAATTTTTAAATATAAATAACATAAATAGAATAAAAGTTATTAAATAATTAATAATAATATTTTTATATAATTAATAATAAAATAATAAAATTTTTATTATTTTAAAATAGAAAAATATATAAAAAATGATTTGTTACGGTTATGCGTGACTTTTTAATTGGACATTATTTCTGTTTTAAAATCATAACGTTAAACCTCTTGCAACAATTATTTTAATATCAGGGGTATAATAGTCATTTACTATACATTACATTATATTTCATTCATCTTCCAAACAATATTTTACTACGTTACATTATGAACAATTCTATCGTTTTGAAATAACTTTTCACTATATTACATTGTATTCTATTATAAACTGTTCCTTTCCATTTTATTAATTAATATCCAACTAAACAGGTCCTTATTAAATAGATCCTTATAAACAAATTATTGTTTTTACTAAAATTTGATACCTGTACAAACTATTCAACAATAATACTCTATAAAAATTTTGTTGAAATGTAAAGTTAATAATACGCATTCCTGTAGAGAAACTGTTTCGGACGATACTTGATAAAAAATTGTACAGTAAAAAAGTGCAATTTTTTAAATCTCAAGGCAAAGGTAAGTTGATAAGGGGCTCTTCTGGCTTAAGTGAAGTTGTGGGTTCAAACCTTCTTCATATATGCAGCCGTTTAAAATTTGGAACCAGAACTTTGTCTCTTGTAAAGGACCTATCCGACTCGAGTAAAAATTAGTCTAAATATGAATGACTTAAAAATACCTTCCTATAATTAGAACCTACTTAAAACTCCTCGTAGACAACCAAAACTAAAAATGTACAATTTATTAAGTACTTATCTTGTCGAGGTGCAATATTTTGAGTTCTTAATATTGAGCCCACCAAAAAATAAGTTCTGGACCGTAGGCTATATAATTATTTGGTAGGCTACAGGCCTGCTTTAAAAGCTACCGTTGAAGTAATTCGTATGCTTTTTGTTTTGTTTTGTTTTTTTCTTCTAATTTTGGGTTTTTTTCTTCAACACATGACGTCATGCATTTATAATCCAATTAGTGGAATGTGCCTTTTCACATATTTATTAATTTAATTTTTATTTTTAAAAAGACAAATATACAAAAATCAACAAATGAACAGAATCCGTTTACTTGAAACCCAAGCATATTGCACGCCAAATAAGACAAACACTCAGATTGGGATTTGGGACGACCATAACCATTAACCCATAAGGTCTCAAATCCAAATCAGGATACTTTATCCGACATGATGATGATGGATTGTGTAAATGATAATTAAGAAAGACTTTACTGAAAAGATTGTTATTATTATTTTGACAATCGTAAAATTTAAAGTTATTATATTTCAAGTCCTTATATAATAAAATTTTAATTATATATAGTAATATATAAATTATATAATTTAAACAAATAATAATTAAATTGTAAAAATTTTAATTTAATTATATATAATTTTAATTTATTTTTATTTTAACTCTCTAAGTTATTAAAGTGAGAAATGGCGTTTTAATTATGATTTAAAACAAAAACTTATCTAAGTTGACGATAATTAAATAAATCAAATTAATTTCATGACTTGCTTAAATAAAATGATATAAAATAGATAATTAAAAAAATAAGAAAATCTTGATATTTAATTAATAAACTATTATTAATCAATATATATATGTATAAATTGTTAGAGTCAATTTTATTATTTTTATAAATCTTAATATATTTAGAATTTTATTTATCAACAATTATTTGTTAAATTTTAATTATGTATTTTTAAAATATTTCATATAAGTAAGAATATTATTAGGTAATAAACAAGTTCTGAAAATAATTATTTTCAAAATAAATTTTATAAATAAAAATAAATTATTGAAATAAACTAATGCAAGATAAATAATTACATTATATTAATCATTACTGAATAATACATGTTTAGTTACTAATACAACCTCATTATTAAAAAAATGTTTTAGAAGTTAAATTAATTTTTGTAAAATTTGAATTTAATTAAAAAATCGAAAGAGAGCCATACTCATTAATAAGGCAGCTAGTGTCGGCTACTGGCATGGCATATTCCAATTTTGAGGCAGCCAAACCAAAGGCGAACCTGCTTACTCGAAGTCGAAGGTAGTCCGGTTGGGATCAGATTTCGTATTTTTGTATTAATTACGATTTTTTATTATATTTAATTAAATTTTATTTATACATTCAAATATGTTTTATTAAATTTTATTTATATATTTAAGTGAATCTTGTATAAATATATATACGAAATTTAATAAAATAAAATTAAAATAGAATAAATAAATAAAAATTTAACGAGAGTCTTGGTCTCGGTGGTTCAGAGTCGTAATTGTCCGGTCTAAATCAGAGTGTGGTCCCAACCACTTGGAATCGCGCTCACATGGTCTGACCTCTGGGTCCATAGTCAGTTTTCAGTATCTTTCGAGGGTCAAACCATCACATGGGATAATGCCTGTCCTACGCCTAGTCTAGTCGGCCAACTTTAACTGGTGGCTTATTCTATGATTAGTAACAGTAGGATTTCACGTTGGGGCTTTCATGGCCTCATAAATTCAATCGTTATCCACTTCTTTTACTTTCGTTTTCATTCTCTATACTTGCTTAACTTCTAGCATGTCATTAAAAATGATGTTTTTAGCTCATCAAATTCATAATAATAATAATGATGTCCAAAGGTTATTGGTAATATAAGACAAATCGCACCTGCCAAAGTCATAAGTCTACATACTGTTCGGAAGAAATATTAGATTTTTTTTATCACGTTAGGTATCTCAATTTAGTTGGACTAATTCTAAGCGTTTAAGACCTTACCTTAAAAATCATAGAGGATATAAATCTGGAATCTCAAGATCTCTCAAGTTCTTACGTAGCCTGTACACTTCTGCGTACAAGGAGTCGTCACATACTTGAGCTTTACTCAGGAGGTTAGAGGATCATCAATAGGACAAATTTCCGATTTCTTCTCCTTTGACGTGACTCGAACTCAAGACTTCCTATAAATGAGAGCTTTAAGTGAGAATCTAAAGTCATTAGGCTAACTCCTCTTGTAAAGGAAGAAATATTAGATTTTGATTTAAAATAAAACCATTTTATCAATTAGAGTGAATCGGCTTAAATTAAACTTTAAATTTTAATTTTAATTTAAAATTTAACTAATTTAAATTTAACTTACTATTTTCAAAATAAATAAGATAAAAATTATCAAAACTCTAATGTCCTGTTTAGTTGGCAGCAATATAAAGCGAATTTAAAATCTGATTCTTAAGAAAATAGATATATGGAAAGTAAAGATATTTACATCTTAGATATTTATAAGAATTTTAATAGGAAATTTTGGTAAATTCTTATTATAATGTTTGATATGCAACAGTATTTTATAGAATGTAATTTAATTTTGACTTGTGTTTTCAATTATATCCCTACAAATTGAATAAAAATTAAAACCGTTAAATAATGTTAATTCATAATACAAGTTATATTATTAAATGTTAATTTTTATCATTTCTAATATTCTAATCATATAATACTGTTATATCATAAATAATATTGAAAATTACTAAAAAAATTTCTACAGAGTACAAAAATAAATCTTAAAATTCAAATCAAATATCAAATTTTTTCTAACATTGAAAAAAATAATGCATTATTTTAACCGGAAAAAAAATTCAAAATTTTGCTAACGGGATAACAATAAGAATAGTTGAAGAAGAGGTAAGGTTTTATAAAAGAGTTGTCGTAGAGTAGAGAGAGAAGGAATAATTGAACTGGTTAACGTATTTTTTAGATTAAATTCCTAAGAAAAGTAATCTAAATATCAAGGGCTGATCAAATTTAAAATCTAAATCAAGTATTACTACTTTTTCTATATTGAGAAAGTTTTTACTTTTTAAAAAATTTAAAAAAATAAATCGAACATAATAATATAAATTTAAAAAAAATATTTTTTTTCTAAACAAAAACTCATGTCAATCAAATAAGGCTTAAAGGTTTGCACTATTTCTTCCATTATAATAGAATAGTTTAGCATATATTCTCATAGCTTTGGTGTAATCTTTTCAACACCCCTCTTTTTTCTTATCACATTCTTATGTCTAAGTTCCTTGTACTTTGAAATTATGCCCAAGGATTTCAATTTCAAATTAGACAAAGTAAACTTTAAAAACCAAAAAAGTTTTGAATTTTATATATTTAATTTGAAGCATCGTAATATAAAACGGTAAGTTGAAGAGGATAGGTCCTTGTAGAGTCACACATCTGGTCCATTTGAGATGGAGTCTATTTCAATTAGGCTTATATAAAGGACAGAAGAGGCTTGCAATTTCCAGGAGGCATCTCGAATAAAGCATGAAAAGACAAACCAGCGATGATAGCGACCCAAACAATCAAGGTTCACGCTCAGCCTGCTTAATCCCGATCGCTGACACCACTTTCTTATTTAATCATACTTAATATATATTTAACAGTAGAATCTTATAATAAAATATAATATAAATATATATAATATTGAAAAATTATTGTTTAATAAAAATGGAAAGATTTATATGTAATATAAAAAAATATTATTTAGAATAAGAGTTTGTAATATAATATAGTGAAACAGTCCCTTAACATCACTTTTTATTGTTACATTTATATTATGGGTCTATCGAAAATAGCCTCTCTATTATATAGGAGTAAGGTTGCGTACTATCAGACCTCTTCAGACTTTACTTTATTGCGAAATTTCAAACTGAGTGATGATGATAACGATGATGATGAATATAATATAGTGAAATGTTATATAAATGAATAGTTTATAATATAATACGGTAAAATATTATTTATTATTTTACAATTTATTTTAAATTTTTCAAATTAATGTTAATTTATTTTTATTGTTTAGAATAAAATAAGTTATATAAACTTTCTCTTTGTATTTGTATCCTATTTAATAAAATGAGATAGATTCTATTTCGATTAAGCTTATGAAGGACAGAAGAAGCAATTTCCAGGCTGCATCTAGAATAAAGCATGAAAGGACAAACCAGCGATGACAGCGACACAAACAATCAAGGTTCACGGTCAGCCTGCTTAATCCTGATTGCTGCCACCATTTTCTTACTTAATCATACTTAGGGTATACTTATTTAGTAGGTATTAGAAGAAAAAAATGGGTATGAAATCAAAAACAATGCTTGATAAAGAGTTATGATTAGATAGGTAATATTATCATTCCTTATTTTGAAGCTTTATTCCATTTTTTCCAATGATCAGAGAAATGAGAATTATTCTTTCGTATATTTAGCGCGCTTTTTGTCGACTTAGGCCAATCTTGTTTTTTCTCACTCTTTTCACCACATTTTTAACAAACCAACTACCATCAATAGTAATGGTAATCATTTCTTTATTTTAACCAACTATCATAATTGTAATGATTATATCAATTCTCATTCATCTCTATATTCATTCTCATTCTCGTTTACATTCTCCTCCTTAAACCAAGCGCCTCCTTAATATGTATTTAACAGTAAAATCTTATAATAAAATAGAATATAAATAAATATAATATTAAAAAATTATTGTTTAATATAAATGAAAAGGTTTATATGCAATATAAGAAAATGTTATTTAGAATAAGGGTTCATAATATAATATAGTAAAATGTTATTTGAAAGAAGGGTTTATAATATAATATAGTGAAATGTTATACATCATTTTACATTTTATCATAAATCTCTCAAATTAGAGGTAACTTATTTTTACAGTTTATAATAAAACGAGATCTAATAAAAGGGGAGGATTTCATATTAGCTTTCATTTTGTCATAAACAATAAAAATAAGTTACTTTCAATTTGAAGAGTTTAAGATATAATGTAAAATAATAAACAACATTTAACTATATTGCGTTATAAAATCTTTTTTCAAATAATGTTTCATTATATTTACATTACGGATCCTTCCATCTCTCCCAAATAATAATTTTATAATATTACATTTGTTTAGATTCTATTCCATTACAAATCATTAGATTCTATTAAAAACCTTTCCATTCATCCATCCAAAAACAACCTTCCTAATTGCGTTGTCGGGCTTAGTTATTGGTAATAACCCAATTTTAAGTGGATTGAATATTTTCGAGTGACAAAGGTTAATTTTTTTTTTTATGGATGGAATATATATACACTTAAAAGTTTAATTAATAATATTTTGAAATATTAATGACTTTATTTTAATTGCAAACGGCTATAATGATTATTTAAATTGAATATACAATTGATGTAACAATCAAAATTTTAATTCTAGACTATACACATAACTATGAGCTATTATATGCATCTACAATTTTAAAAATATTTTGAAATGTTAAACACTAAGTTTTTATAAATGGAATATATAATTAATGAATTATTATATACACTTAAAATTTTAATTAATAGTATGCTTAAATATTAAAGAATTTATTTTTTAAAAGTGAGTTTAATAATTACTTAAATTGAATGTGCATAAAATTTTGTTAAATATGTAAAAAAAATGTGAATTTATGATTATATTTCATATTTTTATATATGATAAATTTCAATAATTATTTAATTAAATATATAATTAATAGGTTATTATACAATCAAAAGTTTATTTAGTGTGTATTTTTTAAAATAATAATTGTAAATTCTATTTTTCAATCATTTTGACTCATTTTTTACGCGAAACAAAAATCTTAGAAATGAGAAGTCAATATAGGACAAGTAGAGCATTGAAAATGAGTCAAAATGGTATCATAAGATATCATAATGTCTTATAATATTTAAATAATTAAACATAATAAAATTTTATTTAATTAAAAAAATTCATTATTTTAAAATAATCTATTGTTTATTACGTGTTTTTATTTTCTACAAATTTATCACTAAAGTCTTTCTTCCCAAATTTTTTGAATAAATTATTTAATATGTAATTAATTTAATTAATAAATATGTCTTAGTATCGTTCTCATAATATTCATTATCAAGCCCAATGCGAAATCTAGCAATAAAGTAAGGTCTGGAGAGGTTTGATTGTGCGCAACCTTACTCTTATATAATAAAGAGGTTGTTTCCGTTTGTTCTCATAATATTATATATAAAATTTAAATTAACAATATTTATTTAAATTAAGGGAAGAACTATTTTTTATTTTAAAAGTTACCTTTTTCGGTTCAATTACATCTAAAATTAGTCATTTTGAGTCATAAGTGAAAAGCGAAGAAAAGAAAAGAATAAGAAAATTCAAACAAGCTGGCTACATAAAACCGTGAAGCAGGAGACTTCAACTGTCATAACATCACACCTAGGCGCGCACGAACAACGATAAATGGGCTTAGAAGATATTGACCGTGAGGCTTAGACTCTTTGAACAGCCTCTGTCACCTAAAATTTCTGCTGCAAATGATGTCTCACAAGTTTCGAGTCCAATTTCCCTTCTGTAGCGTTCCAGAGTGGATACAGCAACCATTTTTTGGTTCTCTGTGTTCACGTTCTTGTGCCTGTTAAGGTGATTCCCTTTCTTCACGTCTCATCTGAGATGGGCTTAGAGTTTTTTGAGGTAATAAGTTGTTTTAGTTCATCAAGGATTTTGTCTGAGTTTCCCATGTTCTTTTTAAGTTGGCTTACTGTTTTATTCTCTTGTAGCGAGGAGCTAATAATTGGGTCTTCACTTCTCTATTGACTTTTTTTTGTTATTTGTCTTTTGGTTTCTTTTCTGTTTGCTTTTTCCTTTCCGGTCTGTGTGTTTCTAATCGAAGAACTATGTTTAATTGTTCGTTTATTTGTGCCTTTTCTAATATTTTCCGTTGCATTTAGATAAAATTTTGGAGTTTGGCGATCAGTGTCAGCTGATAATAATTAGGAAGCTAAATTTCTTGGCTGAAATTATTGCGAACAGAAAAAGGTCTGTCCTTCTTGGTTTTGATTCTTAAAATTCGGATCTTTCTGGGTTCTAGGGTGGTGGATAGGGCTCCTGAAAGTTGGAATATTTTGGGTTCTTGCTGTTGATTGGATTTCAGATTGTGGGTTGTGTCTGTTGGTGTTAATAACTTTTACTGTTTTGATGGTCATGGATCAATCTGTAAGAAGATTATATGGCTGTGTAAGTAAACTGAAATTGCACAGTGAAACCAATGCTAATGTTTTGGATCAGAATCTAACTAACGGATTTAGATTGGGAGAAGTTTTTTTGGACCAAAGTTGTACCGAAATTCCTCCAACGCCTCCGGATTCAACTGCTGACAATGTAGTCGTGTCTGTTAGCACGAGTCAAGCGGGAGAATTAAATGATGATTTTGATGTTAGTGATGTGGTTCTGAAGTATATCAGTGAGATGCTCTTGGAAGAAGATATGGAAGAGAAGACATGTATGTTTCAAGAGTCTTCTGCAGCACTTCAAGCTGCTGAGAAGACTTTGTATGAGCTTATTGGCCAAAAATATCCTCCCGCATCAAATTGTGAGCCTGTATCTAAGTTCGAGCAAAATCATGTAAGCCCAGAAGAAAATCATGATTTATGTTTGAGCAATGACACTAGTACTAGTAGTTCAACTACCACCAGTAGTAGCTCGGTTGATCCTGCATCAAGTCATGATTCAGCTGACAATAGATTCTCGAGACATACTTCTCAGTCTGCTTCCAAATCATCCTATGGCTCAGTGAACAGCCCGGCTACTGTTACTGATGGGTTTACTGATTCTACGGCTAGTACTCTTAGGATTTCAAAGATCTTCACTGATAGTGATTCTGTTATGCAATTTAAGAAAGGGTTTGAGGAGGCAAGTAAGTTCATTCCACACGGTGGTCTCCTTGGTATGGAGAAAGACGAACTGTTTTATAAAGACCTGAAAGAAGAGGTTAAAGATGTGGTAGTGGAGGAGGAGTACAAGGGTGAGACTTGGCATTCTGCTGAAGTCTTGAGAGGAAAAAAGAATCCTCATCCTGTTGATTTAAATTCAGAAGGAGGAAGGAGTAACAAACAGTCCGCCATTTATACTGAATCACCATTGAGTTCTGAAGATTTTGACAGATTATTGCTCGGTTGCAAAAATGAAGCTGCTCTTCGTGAAGCTTTGCAGAGTAGTAAAAATAGAGATACAAGGCAGAATGGACAAGCAAAAGGTTCAAATGGTGGAAGACCTCGGGGTAAGAAGCAGGGGGGCAAAAGGAATGTGGTAGATTTGAGAACGCTCCTGACGCTTTGTGCCCAAGCTGTTGCAGCAGATGATCGTCGGACTGCAAACAATCTATTAAAGCAAATCAGACAGAACTCTTCTTCTACAGGTGATGGAATGCAAAGACTGGCACACATTTTCGCTGATGGCCTTGAGGCAAGATTGGCTGGCTCAGGAACCCAAATCTATGAAGCACTTATTACTCAGCACAGTTCAGCTGCTGTTATTTTGAAAGCTTACCATTTGTTTCTTGCTGCATGCCCTTTTCGGAAGCTGTCAAATTTCTTTTCAAATAAATCCATTATGAATCTTGCTGAAAAAGCAACAAGTATTCATATTGTTGATTTTGGTATTTATTATGGCTTTCAATGGCCTTGCCTCATTCATCGTCTCTCATCTAGAGCTGGTGGACCTCCAAAACTTCGAATTACTGGAATCGATTTCCCACGACCAGGTTTCCGACCAGCAGAAAGAGTTGAGGAGACAGGAAACCGCTTAGCAAACTATGCAAAAACTTACAATGTACCATTCGAGTTTAATGCCATAGCACAGAAGTGGAACACCATTCAAATTGAGGATCTCAAAATTGATAGGGATGAGGTGCTTGTGGTAAACTCTTTGTATAGATTGAGAAATGTACTAGACGAGACCGTTGTGGTGGAAAGTCCAAGAAATATTGTCCTCGATCTAATCAGGAAGATGAATCCAGATGTATTTATACTTGGGGTTGTGAATGGAGCCTACAGTGCTCCGTTCTTCCTCACACGTTTCCGGGAAGCTCTATTCCACTACTCTACTTTGTTTGATATGCTGGAAACTAATGTACCTCGGGAGATTTCAGAGAGGATGTTGATCGAGAGAGAAATCTTTGGCCGCGAGGCAATGAATGTTATTGCTTGTGAAGGTGTCGAAAGAATTGAAAGACCTGAGACATACAAGCAGTGGCATGCTCGGGTTCTAAGGGCTGGGTTTAGGCAACTTCCTTTGAACCAGGAAATCTTAAAGACAGCAAAGGAGAAGGTGAATGCTCTCTACCATGGGGATTTTGTCATTGATGAAGATAGTCAGTGGTTGCTTCAAGGTTGGAAGGGTCGTATTGTAAATGCAGTCTCTACCTGGCAACCTGATAGTTAAATATACCCTTTCACGTTCAAGGCAAGATGATAGGATTCTCCTCACTTCTTGTTTTCAAGCCCTTATGCTAAAGCTGAAGTGTAATGAAATACTCGGATCAAGGTTATGCAATTTTTCTGCTTTCAATCTATATATTTCAATCTGATAAGAAAGTTGAGATTGTAATTTTCTGTTCCTCTAAAGCAGAAAATGTCTGCAGGAAAGTCCTCACTGCTGCTCACAGTAACTCTATTTAGGCCAGGTCTATCATCCGGGTGCAACAGATGTCCGACGATTTCTCAACCCTCTGTCTGCACCCAATATTTGATCGGAAGTCAAAGCCTTATATGTCAAAGAGGTGGGAAACAATTAGAAGATGAAAAGATCAGGAAAAAAACAAAACTCTTCTGTGATAGTTTAGAATCAGCAGTTCAGAGATAACTGCATACGTATTAGACTTGTCGTAGTAATTTAGAATTTGTAACCATTTGCACGAATAGTATGTTAAAATGGTAATGTAGAAAAAATTTGTTGCACTATGCCTGGGACTTGTTTACTTTGTATGAAATGGTCATATTGCTTCTGAGGTTTTTGAGTTACATGTGCAAGCTATCACTGTTGTTGCAAGGATTTCGAAGCTTCAGAATTTTATTAGTATGCTGCTTTCTAAAACATTCCAGATTCAGGTTTAAATCAACCGGATAAGCTCGGTTCGATCAAGTCTGGTTTCGACAAAAAAAAAATGTCAGATCAATTATAAAAAATCTGTTAAAGTTGATACAAAACTAAAGAATTAAATTATGTTTAACCAAGTTCTTATCTTAGATGTTTACATTTTCATGGCAGAAAATTAGTAGAAAAAGACTTGGAGGAGTTGATCATCGAGCTGCTTTGTGTTAGATCAGTTGATATTTTATTTTATGTTTGGAGCAAGAACATGTCGGTCCGTTTAATGTTATCATGTCTTATCCTGAAGTTTACTACTAACTTTCCAGTGCCTTTTCAATAGCTTTATCTGGTATTTAGTTACTGTCACGAGAGTCAAACACAACTTTGATTGCTCCAAAGTTTGGTGGGTTAGTTGTGCCCTTTCTAATTTAACTTTACGACATTTAATTACAAACGTGGGATCAAACTAGGTTTTGACTTTACTAACGTTGAAAGGTACAAATTTGAAAGGGAACAAGTAAAACTATGCTTGTTCTGGTGGCCATGTTTAGGTCATACAACAACCTGGATAATACTAGAAGATTACATTTGCGTGTGAAGATAAGGTTGGAATCTTTTGTTAATTTAAAAGACTTAAACTTAGTTTGAATTGGAATTTTAAAATTAGAGTATTTTAATATTATGTAGGGTTTCGGATTGACTTGGACCTTCTTACTTTCGACTTAACTTTATATAAGACCAAAGAATAAAATTTAATTGAACTTGTAATTGTTGTGACCGTGTCACTAACCAAATTCATGGAAGCCTGCTCTTGAGAAAACTAATAAGATATGCTGCTCTAAGGGTGCTTTGCTTTGATGTCATGCATTACGAACATAATTTTTGTAATTTGTTTTAAACGGAAAAAACCGTTGCTGCTATCCTTTAAATGCGGCGTCTTAGGTAAATTTTTAGATTGACGTAATAACTTGCATATCACATCAATCAGGTACTGCACACTAAATAAATCCTGTACGACAGACTCAATCGAAAGAGCGTATATAAGAGATAGAACACAAAATTTTTTGAACCCATGACCCCTTTACTCTACCAAATCAACCACTTATGTGCATATTAGTTACTCCTTTAACAAATTTCCTGTAAATCATTTAACAAATCAAGCCATGAAATCAATATACTAATGGGCCGGCTTGATTCTTTTTTTTGGGACGAAGAAATTTGTAGTTGTTATTTTTTGGATGTACACTTGATAAATTTTATGATTGACGCAACAATCTGCAAATCACACCAACTGAGTATTATATATTTTTAAAAATTCAAATTTAAATCAAATTTGGACATTCTTGACCTAAATTTTGTCTAAAAAAAGTCTTAATCTATCTATTAAAAGTGCATAAAGACCAAAAATTATAATTGATTGTATGATTGTATCTATTTATTGATATATATTTAGATAGGATTCTAAACAGGCATTAAGTCCAGTATTCTTATCTTCAGAACCTAATCAAATCTAATTGTTTTTCAGATTTATCTATTAATGTCAAGTTCATGAGTAACTTAATGTACCGACCAATATTAATTAGAAAATCGTATATTTAAATATAAATACTTTTAAAACAGTTAATATGTTTAAAAATATTTTAAGGTTAATTTTAATAAAATTATAATATGTTTCAATTTTGATGATAATAAATTAAAATTCAATTACACAAAATTTAAATGATTATTTTTCATTTTTAAAATTATTTAAAATAATATTCAGGATAATAATAATAACAACTATAGCCGAAATATCAATACCAAAATCTGTTTGAACTCCAATGTTGTTTAGTTAGATTGGGCTTGGAAAAATTGACCCGGCTTATCCAGCACGGTCCGGCCAGGCAACTGGCCTGTCTATTATTTTTAAAGTAATATTATTTTAAAATTTTTTATTTTAAAAAATAAATTACGGGTCGAGTGGAACCCGTCAGCTCGTGAATAGGCCGGGCGTCAGGTCTAAGAACTGGGCCGGACGTATTGAGGTCAGGAAAATAAGGGTTTTTGCTTTTTTTTTTAACACCCGTTATTTTCCTGTACAAACGAAAGGGTTGAAGCGGAGGGTTTTAGGTTTCGAGAACAAAGATGAGTGGAGCAGGAGCACCAGATTTCTTCTACAGAGAGGCCCAGCGCCTTGGTTATGTAGCTCGATCTGCTTTCAAGGTTAACATCCACTTGTAACTTCTCTTATGGATTCTTCAGCTCCTTTTTTTTTTTTTTTTCTTTTTTTGGGGTGTGTTTTGTGTAGTTAACAACTCAAATTCCTTACTTTAATGTCTTCCTACTTGTGTGTGCGAGCAGCTTCTTCAGATACATAAGCAATACAAGCTTATAACTCCCGGCTCCTCTGTTCTTGACCTTGGTTGTGCTCCTGGTGCTTGGCTTCAGGTCTTGGCGTTTTCGTTTTTGGGTTCTATCTCTTTTGAATCATGCCAAGTATGGTTTTTTTGAACTTATATAACGTATATTTAGGTTGCTTGCCAAAACTTGGGTACGTTAAAGAATGGTGGTTCTGTAGTGGGCATTGATCTTAAGGTAAGTGTTGTTTGATTGAGGATTTAATCTTTGTAGTTCAATACTATCTCTGGTTAATTGTGATGTTTAAAATGTGGGAAATGCAGAGCAGAAGGTGAAAGTTCCCTCCCATTTCTGTGATGCGAGGGTAAAGACTGTTAGTGCCGATGTCATGAACCTTACTAGACACCAAGTACGAGCATTATCTCCTCAGGTAACTTCTCCATTTTATAAAACTATTTGTGTTATGATCTAAGTTGTTTGCTTTTTCTTGAGAATTAATAAAGCTTCATCTTTTACAAGAACTTTTAATGGATTCAGTTCTCTGCTATTGGTTTTTCAAATTCAGAATTTTTAGGTGATCTTTCTCTTTCCCTTGTGATTCTGCAGCATAAAGGGTTCTCTGTAATACTCTCGGATATGTGTCCCTTAGTTTCAGGAATCAGCACCACGGATGCTGCATTGTCTGCAGAGTTAGGAATGAGAGCACTCAATTTGGCTGTTGGTGATGCGGCCTTATCCTGTCCTGATGATTGCAAAACAAGAGGCCTATTAGATGATGATGGAGTACTGCAGCCCCGAGGCCACCTAGTTATTAAGCTTCTAGAGAGTGAGGATATCCAAGGTTCGGAATCATTTTTGTTATGCACATCGCCTCTTTTGTCATTCACCTTCTCGTACGATGATTTGTGCCTCAATCTTGTTACGATGTTTTCTTTGCAGAATTTAACAGAATATGCAAACCACTCTTTAGGAAGGCGTCATGGTTGAGGCCTAAGGCTACAAGATCATCATCAAGAGAGATATATCTAATCTGTCAAGGTTTGCAATCATAGGCGGAAACTGTTTCTTTTTTCTTTCTTTTTGCTGCTGATAAACAGCATTGACCCTTAAGATTTATGCAAGTGGATCATAATTGAGTGCACTTGTTTATTATGTCATCCTAACAAGGTGACTTTATCCTTGTACAAATTGTTTCTGAATGATATGATGGATCAATTACAGGTTTCTCGAGTCAATTTGTTGTAGTTGATGTGCTTTACTGGTGCCATAAGAATGATAGTTATTTGCTGAAGATAAATTTGGAAGAACATAAATGAATGTAGTCGATTTCATTTGCTCTCAGCACTCTCATATTTTCAAGATGATTTTGCTGCTTACACAAAACTCTCAAAATTACAAAGATTCAATCTTGTTTGATTCCAGCTTTATTTCATGTTAGAAGTAAAAACAATTAGGCTTGGCAATTCTAACCCGGTTTGGTCCGAAGTCATTAAACTCAATCCGAACCGTCTGAACTCTTCTTTAAAACGTCGTTTTTGTTTAACTCTTAAAGCGACGTTATTTTGGACCAGCTTGAGCAAGTTCAGGCCACTCAACTCTAGCCCGACTGAACTTTCTGTTGGGTCTAACTCCTCTCTGGCTCCCATCCGACCATTTCATCCCTATCAATGCAAAGTGAAGCTTTTGCAATTAATGATCAATAAAAGGTTTAATGCCGGTATGGTGTGTACTTTCTTCTCACACAGCAATTTTTTGGTTTGATATTCACTTGAAGAAAACAAAAAATCAACCATATTACATGTAACGGGACCTTGATTACCCTGTTTGTTGGATATCAAGTTCTAGAGATGCCAATACATCGGACAGGGTTTAAAAATGTGTTCAAGTCTGGGTCTAATCCACAATTCAATTGAATTCGTGGTTCAGGCTTAAGTTCAAGCATGATTTAGTTTGGAAAGCTTGAAATTTTATCAAACTTGATTAAACGCATGATTTTTATTTTTTAAATTTAAAAACAATGTCGTTTGCTTTTAAGTTAGGTCAGTTCAGACAGTATAAGTTATGTTCGAGCTTGATTGAAGGTTCAAAATTAAAAAAAGAATTGAGTCTAACTCAAAACTCTATCAATTCTAATATCTCTTGTTGATTTCAAGTTAGATCGGACTAACATTTTCAACTCTATCAGTCTCATAGAATCATTGTCATATGGTAAATGTCATTTACTCGTCCACAGCATATCTTCCTAGCTGCTATCTTTAAGCTTGTGCATTAGATAAATTTAAGGAATTGCGTAATAGTCCGATGATTATGTACTCACAACTGAAAGTTAAATAATGGATTCGATACAAGCTCCAACCCGAAACGTACCTATGAAGTCCTCACCTAAAAGGCCTAGAAGCCTCTTACCAGCTTTTGAAGGGACAAAGTTTGTATTGAATTATTGTACCATGCAAGAAAACCTCACTGATTAAAGGGCATCAAGTGTACTACTGGTCTGGTCCGGTCGAGTGGAGAGCATCTAAGTGTACTGATGGTCTGGTCTGGTCTAGTGGATGAAGAGGAGACTTACAAAAGGGCATTGGATTCCATTTTTGGTGGGTTTCTTACAAGTCCTCTATAATAATTCTCCATTTGTAAGGATCATAATATTCTAGTTTTGTACAACTCTTTGAGTCATCTCTCCAATGCCTTTGATGTGATTGATGCACTTTCTAGTCAACAAATATCCAAGATCTCTTGCATCTTTGATCAAGTAATATAGTATTAGTAGTCATTGGATGTGATATTCATAACTAACCAGAAACTTAATACAAAATGAAAAACAAAAATTTGTGGACTGATGATTATAATATGATGCCTCCAATACTATATTTTAAGAACATAACTTTTAATTAGTTTGTATAAATCTCAATTGAGATATCACGTATGCATGACAATTTATGTTGAGAACATGAAACATGAAGTCTATATTAGAACTTTTAATATTAAAAATACTATGAATAATTTAAAATAATAAAAATATATTTTAGGAAGAGTGGAATCAAAATACAAAACGGTTGCTTTCCCATGAAAGAAACAGGAAAAAATCTATAGGGAATTGGGACTTGGGAGCATATTTACATAATATTAATATTTTAATTCGATTTTGACTTAATTTATTTTTAAATTAATGAATAAATTCAATTAATAATCTAATTTTAAAAATTAATTAAAAAATAAATCTTATTAAAATTATTTAAAAAATTTTAGACCGAGTATTTCCTCTAACCAATCCCATTGCCAGTGTTGTATTCCTTACTCAGCCACTGATTGGAAGCAGAAAGAAATCAGGGGTCAAAGTGACAAGGTTATAAGACATTTTCTTAAATCGAATTGAGTTAATAATGCCCATCTTATCATCACATCGGTTGGAACAAAATGGTGACAGGAAAAGTTTCTGGGGAGTCTAAAAGAATACCATTAATCTGTTCTATGCGCAATCATAGTTCCTTTCTGCGTTGCATTGCATGGCATCATCACCACTCATTACTTTTTACTACGATCACTTATTCGATTCTCTGATCATCAACTCCATCCATCGACCATCAATGAAGTAGTTGGCACTTGATTTAACCACGAACGTCCCTCTTTATATCAGATGGAAGAGCTCATAAATGGCAAGTTGGCACATGTGGTTCGCTTTCCCTGATGAAGAAGAACCCTACCGTTGGTGTCAAACTGAGTTAGATTCCTGTCAAGTAAAAAAAGAAAGAACCCCATCTCGTCCCTCGATGAACAAACTAGAAAAGACTAATGATTCACTTTGTGTGAGTACACACACGCCTTCCTACTTCTATAGTCCTCAGCTGATGTGTATTTCTGGTTTACAGCAAGGAGCATGCATGTAAATAGATAGAATCAAACTAGCTCTTGTTAGAGTTGACAACAACTTGAATTCAGTTTGGATCTAATTTAATCTTTTTTTCTTTTAATTTTTGTTTGGGCTCAATTACAAATTTGATTAAGTTCAAATTATTCAAGTTGGATAAGTATAGGAATATTTTGACATTTTAACATAATTTATTTGATTTAGTTAAGTTAAATTTGAACTAGTTCGAAATTTAATCAAATTGAATTTCACTTACTCTTAAGTTGTCATTCCTAACTCTTGTGTCTCAAAATTTAAAGTCAGTCTAAACATTTTTTCCGCTTGACCAATTACAAAAATTCAAGTTATGCTATCATTAAAATTAGCAAGTTTTATTAAACTCGGTTCAAATTTTAAAAGACTCAAACTTAATCTTACCTATTACTACCCTTGATAACAATCGAACCAATCAAATGTCTTGAGTTCCACCTTGAATAACTAATATAAGATTATCATACTTTGTCCAATCTATTAACTCGAAATTTAGTCTCGTCATACCTTGATTAGATTGAATTAATGAAGAAAAATGGCACAGAAAAGTACAAATTATCAATAATTACTACTTCCTAGTTGCATAATGGGGAAGAAGAAGAAGAAGAAGAAGATAACGTGTTGAGATGTAAAAGCAAAGTAGGAAAAAGGAGGCTATACGATGTGTAGTGTTGGCGTTTTGGTTTCCATTTGGAGTAACCTAAGCTACAGATTCAAATGCAACATAGCATCTATCTTATATTGTATTGTCCAACCTTTTTCTCATCAGCGAGATTTCTGGGCTGCATATGACCTATCTCATCATAGCAGCATTTCCTTGTTCTACTAGCTTGAGGCTACACTAGTCCTTTTTACCTAGCTAGAAATTTGAAAAATACCAAGATTCTCAAATTACTCTTACTAAATTAAGGTTTTGAATTTCAAATTATAAGATAAAAGGGTTCGATATTCTGGTAATTATCTGGTACAACTTTTTTAATTTTAGTATTCATGTTTTTAAAATTATCACTTACCTTGAATGATATTTTGTAGCTATTATACAACTCTATATGTTATATTATGGCAACTTCTTTTCTCCATTTTTATTTATAATGTTGTATTATTGGGATTGATAAGATTCAATATAATTGTTAGTGAATATATAAAATTAATTAAATTGACCTCATAAACGGTTGTTTAACATATTATCAGAGTCTCTGTGATCAAGTGGTTGTGAGTTTAAATTCTACCATCCACTTGTTTATCATCTAATTAATTCAGCACAAGATAGAGTGAGCATATACAAGTTTCAAGCTCAAAGAACTTTCACTTAAGATGATGTGTTAGTGAATATAAAAAATTAACTAAGTTAGCCTCACACAAGAGCTTAAGTTTTTGTAGTGAAACGATCGCTAACAATAATGTTGGATTACAAATAATTAAAATACAACGGAAAGACTTGTATAATAGTTAAATAATATTACTTTAATGTAACTGACTTTAAATAAAACTATAATTTGCAAATTATTATGATAAATGTAATAGAATGCAAGCTTAACTATATAAATTACAAAACGTAACATTGTGATCTACAACATAAAATTTTGAATGAATAGATTTCATGAAATAGAATAAGCACAAAATAATAGGACAAGATGATCTCGTCCCTTCTTAATGATGCCCGTACGAGGATGATGACTCTATCAGTCTCACAAATCAATGTCATGAAGCATTTTTGTTTGCTTTCTGAACTCTTGAGTTGAGCTGAGTCATGCAATGATTGTGACTCGGAAAATTTCAACCTCTCCGAACATAATTACCACCCAGGAGATCGAGGAAGAAGATTATTTCAACCGAACAAATCAAAATTCGATTGAAAATGACCTAACACCAACTGGAGTGGATTCCTTTTGATGTCATCATATTATACTCAGGAGATCATGAACTACTTACATCAATTTGTTAAAATAATTCTATTTTTGTTTCTTTTATATAATATGTGCATTAAATAAGTCATTACAAGTTATACTAAATGATTTAAAGATGTTTTTATCCAATTCTAAATTACATATTGTAATATTATCCTTAAAGTTGGTATGTTGATCTATACTTAATTCAACATAATGTTAACAATTGGAGTTTACATTAATTGAATTTGAATCTTAGAAGTTTTATTAAATTTAATTAAAACTTTAAAATAAATTAAAAAATGTTAAAAATAAAATTAGATTAGTATCAAATTTTCAAACTTAAATCCAATCTAGCTTTAAACCGAATCCGAACTTATTTATAACGGTAAATCTACGTATACATCGACATTAATTACAACTATAATCTTATTTGTAATTCATGATTTGAAACTTTGCTGGAGCTACAGTAGGTTAGGTCTTCTCTGATAAGAATACAAATACGAACCATAAACATAGAGCAGGGAAGCCATTAAAACTCGGTGAAAGAAGCAGCAAATGTATATCTGCCGTACAAAAGAGGATGTTTGTGGGCAAATTACTCAACTTCCCCTTGTTCTATGCATTGCCCTTTTCACTCTTATTCACTGTCCGTACATTTGCAGGCACATCAACGTCATATCAACTCTCATTCTCTTTTATCTTTATATTTAAATAATAATGATAATAATATTTACTTATGTAGTTATTTTCAATATTTTATTCAGGCGAGCAAGTTACCTTAAAATTTAAGTTGAGTTGAGAATGAGGTCATTTTAAAAGATATAAGTTTTATAAAAGATTGATAATTCTCAATCTTACATGCTATTGTTAGATTTTTTTTTTTAATGAGAGATTTATTATCCCAATACTTCCCCTCATTTGTAACCTATTTTTAGGTTTGTTAAGTGAATTACTTGGAGTTTTCAGGCTCCAGGATCTTTGTTGGGCCATTAGACTTTATTGACTCTGATATCATGTTAAACAACCGTTTTACCACAAAAGCTTAAGTTGTTGTGTTAAGCCAATTTAATTGGTTTTATATATTCACTAACACACTCCCTCAAGTGAAAGTCCTTTAGGCTTGAAACTTGTATAGATTCACTCTATTTTGTATTGAATAATAAGTATGTGGTAGGATTTGAACTCACGATCACTTAATCACATAGGTTCTAATACTATATTAAATGATCGGTTTACCACAAAAGTTTAAGCTATTGTATGAAGCTAACTTAATTATTTTTATATATTTACTAACATGATAATTACATTTATAATATTTCTGTTGTAATTTGTTCCATTGTTACAATAATTTTGTAAATATATTTACATCATTAAAAATTATATTTATATTATCCGTAATTATTACAATAACTTATAACTATAAAATAACCCACAATAGTCAATGATTTAGAGCTATAACAAAAAATCAACAAAATTATTATCATTTGATAATTATTAAGAACTGACAAAAATATATTTCAAAGGTTGGTATAAGATCTTTTTCGATAAACACTTTGTTTCTCTAGAAGGGCCACGTCTATGCACACAATTAGAAGGAAATGACCACATTAGCTTAATCCAATCGTGATCCGTGATTAACAAGTGGCACCAGAGCGTGAAGTTTGAGATTCCATTGTCCTAATCAAATCGAAGCTTATCTTAATGGGATGCTTTGTGTGAGATTGACATTGAATATTGATAGAAAAATGGAGGACTAGATAAGCCACCTTTAAGTAAAAGTGCAACCCTTGCAAGTTGAACAGGCAAATTGCGTACGAAACATTGAAAACTAAGGTGCACGTTCGAAAATACAATGAACATGTGCAATTTATATCTAAACCAAGATCAATTCGTATTTTTTGGTTTGTCGTAAGTGTGATTAGCAAGAAAATAAGATTTTATGTTACTAAATTCTCCTACCAATGAGTCAATTAAAAAAGATAAATGGCATTTTAATCATAAAACTTTACTTAATCTCGTAATATTAATTAAGAATAAAAAACATATTTATCAAATATTAAAGATTTAATTCTTTATAAATATAATACTTGGATTAATTTCATTATTAGTCTTGTTGAAGTGTAGGGTTATACGTGCTAGACTCATCTAATCTATGTTATTATATACGTGAAATTATGAACAAATTATTATGTTTTTTATTAAAATAAGAGCAAAAGGTTCATTACATTAAAAATAACACACTAAGCAGTGACGGTAACTCGGGTTGGTAAGGGGGGGCTACCGCCACCCTTAATCAAATTGAGAAGTTCTTTATCGTTTCAATTGATAAGCCCATAGAGATAGTTTTATAATTGAGTTTTTATATTTCTTTTGATTCGCCCCCCCCTTAAAAATTGGCGGAGCTTTGCCATTAACAATAAGATTTAAATTTATTAAGTATTTTATTTATTGAATTTCATTTATTGTTTGATATCAATATACCAATTTATATGATGGTTCATGTCAATAAGTGAATTACATTTATAATAAAAAATGAAAATTTTAGTATTTAATTAATATTATTTATACATTAGTATTATAAAATTAAGTAAAATTTTATATTTAAAATATAAAAAAGGTGTACAAATTATCTCATTGTTTATAATTAAAAAAGCTATAGACATCACCTTATGGCTCCTTCCCAACTCCGGATGTACAAGATAAGACGGATTTTCTTGCTTTCAATGTATTTAACATTCCTATCGCTTAGAAAAAAGAGTCACTTATATCTCTGGGATGATAGGATTAACCAAAAAAAGAAGTGGCAATTTAGGTAACGTATTCCATCACTATGAGCTCATTATTTTATGCAAAAATATAGATATTTGTTTAGTTAATTACATATTGATTTCACTATTTTTTAATTTCAATTCTCATATTTTAAAATTTATTACTTATTCTTACAATGAATATGATTGTGTCATAGTTAAATAATTTCATGAAGAGATAAGTTATTTTTTCAAAATATAATAATTAAAATTAAAAATATTAGAACAAAGGCGTTTCTATTTATTTAAACATATTCTTTTTAGAGAACTTAACAAGATAAGAAAAGATACTTATATGATGAAAAGAAGCATTAAGGAAGCTGAAGTTCACAGATTGGAAATAACTAATTAATGTAACCAGAGGCCCCCACCCATGTTCAAGATTTTAATGGACCACAATCTTTTAGTGGGTAAGAAAATGTTTCAGTACCTCTTGCTAAATTAAATAATATAATGCAATACACATATGTTTGTTCTCAATGTTGGAAATTAGTTTTTGACCGGATTTTAATTTAAATTCGAATTAAAAAATAATGTTGTTTAACTCTCAGATCTGCGGTTGCCAATCTTCGAGTTGCTGTGATTAGAAGCATAATCAAATATTGTAAATAGCTGATTTACGAGTGTCCAGAGCCTCCAGGCACTGAATGTGGAATTGAACCTTGGAGATGAGATATGGACGGTAAATGAAATTTGAGTAACAATAAACAATTATACTCCATGACAGTCTCTGACGAATTGGACTAGACAGAAAAAAACAACTTAAAAAAGAGCCATAACTTGCAACACTTAGCACACAGAAGAAAAGCTTTAAAGGGCAAAGAGGATCAAAACAAGGAACCTGAAACTCTAGGCCAGGGCCTCTCCAACCCCCTTCTTGATGTAATGTGTTTTGAGGGAAGAAGGTCAGAGCCCTGTCAATTCCAGCTCCCACCACTAAAATATGCTTGTAGGGGACGCAACCGTATCACTTCAACCATTACTGTGGTTAAAGAAGATTATTGGCTCTTGTTTTGCTTACATGTGTAGAGAGAAAACTGACATGGATCAGTGGAGATTAAAGATTTTGGTAAATTTGGTACCTAGGATTACGATGTATAACTGTTGTGGGTACTCTACTTCCACCAACTGACAAATCTCATCTCCAGTACTTCTTACTTGGGTACACTCCCACTTGCTCTTTAAGTTCTGTAAGTGGCTAAAGTGCTATATAAGTACTCAGTAACTCCATCTGATACTCACAAGGTTTCTTCGTTTATTTTAAGTCTAATCCTATGGCCTTTTGTCTGGTTCCCATGGAGTGAACAGTACTCTATATTCTCTTCTATCTTTTTAAGGTTGTCGGTTTATGCATATAGAACCAGCATAGATGAGTGCTTCCACCAAGTCGGTCTTATTAGTTTCACGAAACTAGACTAGGGTTATTGAGCTTTTGAAGCTTTTATCATCATGTCTTTTGCTTTCTCTTTTGTTCCACTTCATGGATGAGATTTTAGGGTTAGGGTTTGGTTCCCTTTCTAAGAACAGTTAGTAATCGAGTCTCCCTTTTTTCTTTTTCTCTTTTGCATGGACAAATGGTTATGATCACGAGGGCAGACCGAGATCTAAAGGAAAAAAGAGCAACAGCCAATGTTTGCGGGTGGAGCATCATCAAGATTCACAAACTTTATTAGGGCTAGTGAGTATTGATCATGGTGGCTTTACTTGTGGTCCCTTTTGCTTCAATCCAATGGCCCTTTGGTATGGGAATCTTGATGATGCTGCAGCGGCAATAAATGGCTATTTTGTAATCTCCTTTTTGCAAGATGTAATAGGTACTTGAAACGTCTTTTGAAGCCTGAAAATAGTGTTCATCTTTCCATTAGAACAGGTTCATCGGCTAGGGTTTTTGTCGGGTCGAATCAAGTTGCACCGGGTTCTAAACCTCTGTGTTAACTGGAGATATCATTTTATTCACTGATCACTTATGATGGGTTTTGAGTGTTTGATTGATTTTCTTTTTCCCAGATGTTCTTTTCCGTACAGTCATTCATTTGCCACCACCTGGCCTCGGTAGGTATGTCTGTACTTTGGCAGGGCTTGTACCGAGAGAAATCATTCATGGCTGCTTTTGTTTCTTTGATTCTTGAGCTCTTGTGTTTTTTCCCACTAGTTCTCTCCCTCTTTTTATCTCTTCTCTTATGTTTCATGTTATCTGAACAAAACTTTCAAATCAGACTGACCACTGTTCTGGTATGTGATGTGTTTCGAATATACAAGTTCTCTTCACCTTTTGCTTTCACAAGGACAATCTTTGAGTTCAGGTTGTTCTTTGACCTGTAGGTTAAGATCAAGGGCTTTGGTAATTTCTCAGTTTTCGGATTAAGATTTCACAGATTTTGCAGACAGTGTTACATTAAATATATACTTAAACCTGATTTAAATCAATTTGATTCGAGGTTTTGCCAAAGTTTTCGTGAAAAAATGGAGTTTTATGCATTTCCCAGAGAGGGAAAGAATTTTAAGTTCTTTTGGGTCTTGTGTTCTGATTTTAACTGCTTAGCACTTCTTGTTTTGTCCTTTACCTTGATTTATTATTATGCTTTTGATCTTCTGAAGTTTTTGTCATTCCTTTGTTGAAAATCTAAACCTGGTTGCAGGATCGGGCGTCAAGTACAGTCAGGGAATAACGCATACCGTAGTTTGTGGTTCTGAACTTTTTGTAATCTTGCAGAATTAGTTCTCGTAATCATCTCACTTCCATTAAATAACCTTAAAGGGAACTTTAATGGAGGTGAGTGACATAGTTGCAGGTGACAGTAAAACGAAATTCTGCAGATAGTAATGGCTGACTGATAGTTTTGTTCATGGGACTTCCTGAAAGACAGGGATTCGCTGCTTCGAAGTCTGTTGCAAGTTGACATAAAATGTTTTCTTCATTTCATGTCTGTTTCACGGACAAAATACCTTCTGAATTTACATTTCATAAGATTTTTGGTTGATAATTACTCTCTTGCTGCATATTAATCGATGCGTTAATTCAGAGATTTATCCGACACCCATCTAAAAGGATAGCGATTTTTTTCGTTAAGAAAAAAAAAGTGTTGCTACTTTATATAAATACGTTTTTTTATGATTTATAATATTTTAAGGCAATTATAAGTATTAATTTAATCCGATTTCAAAATATGTGGTTTGAGTTTAAGTTTAAAATTATATCTCAATTAGATATAAAGCATTTAGTTTGAATAAAAATAAAGTCATTTTATTATGTTATATATAAATTTTCAACACATGAGTATGAGTTAATCGGTTAATTTTATTAATTTTGCATTTGTGTAAACATATTTTATCTTTATTTTTTTTCCAATCTATTTCATTTATTAGTATTCTTAGGCATATGACCTAAATAAGAAGACCTAAAAATAGCAAGTAAAATTTGTTCCACTTATTTTGTTATAGTCCTATTCTACTAAATTTCATCCATATATTTATGTGGAGTCTACGTACATGTGTGTATGAGATTTAATAGAACATGATAAAAACAGTATAAGTGGTACAGAACATCTTATCTCAATCTTCCTTAGGTCTGATTTTGTCAAGTGATTTCCTGACAAATAAGCAAAAAAAATCTTCCTCTCATCATTAAAATCAATCATAACATCACTAGCAATGATTCAAGGACCATAATACTTTATAATGAAATAGTCCACATTGATTCCTAACACATGATTATCAATAAGGATAGCAAAATGGGAATTACTCCTGCCCATTCTCTTAAATATGAATATGATTTAAATAATTATAATTTTTATCTTGAACTAACGTTATTTTGAATAATTTAACTTCATATCATATTTTAGAAGTTGGACTCGATTAAATCGATAATAAAATCAACTCAGTCTAGTTCATTATTATCCCTAATTATAATATTTTCACAATTCACATTCATGATAAATGATCCCAATAAAATTTGTTAAAAAATTAAAAAATAAATAGAATTTACATTTGTTATTTATAAATGAGCATTATATAATAATTTGTATAATCACAATCATAATAAAATTTGTCAAAAGATTTAGGAAACTATAAGATAGAATTTACATTTGTTATTTGTAAGTGAAATTACATAATAATTTGTACGATATGTTTTTTGAGTAAATTAATTAACAAATTAATAATTTAAATTAAATAACAAATTCCATATAATTGATGTTTATAAGCTTAATTCATTCTTTATTTGACCAGATGAGATCTTTATATTATCTGGCCTTCTCTTTAAATGCAAATTAAAAATTGGTACAAAGGTTCATCACATGCTTAAGAATTTAGAACATGAAGCTGCCGCGGAGGGCATGGGATGTTCTTCTTATAGAGCTTTCTTATAATCGATATCTATGTAAATAATGTAATAATTCAATTAATATTCTGGAAATAAACTAAGAAAAATCATAAATAGGACAAATTGGATTAGGACGAAACTGGCCTTGATCAAGAAACAAGATTAATCATATATTGTGGCCATAAGATCACAAGCTCAATTTACAAAAATAACTTTTTGCCCTCAAAAGGTATGGCCTGATGGTTGAGAGCGGAAGTTGACTTCGATCAGTTCTCAAATTCAATTCTATGTGAGCTCATTTCTTGTAAGAGTGGGGATTCGGTAGTCGGGCTCCGCTAGCGGGATTTCCTTCTAATTCAAAAAAATATAAAGCATATCCATAAATGCCCTCTTCATATTATTTAATTTCTTTTTTTATCTGATAGTAAGCTTTTGTGAACGAGATAATTTGACCGGTCAAGTCAGCAACTAAAAACAAAGATTCCATGATAATGAATTTATAACAGCGTGGACTATTAAATTAATTTTCTTTTCTACATTGTCTCCTATCTTACCGACATGGCTTGTTTTATTGGCCTCGCTTCTCCATTAGAAACAGTATAGTTTCAGATGTAAAACTAACGGTTGAATCGGTATATATTGTCACGAGGGATGATAATGATACCATTTTTTTTTTTAAACGGAAGAATTTATAACCACTATTCTTTAAATACACATTAAATAAATTTTTAAATTGACACGATAATTTATAAATTAAGCTAATCGAGTATTTTGTATTAAACAAGTCCTACAATAAGCTCGATCGAGAGAGTGTAGATAGGAGGATTTCAACACAAAATCTTTTGATCCTATATTTTTCATTCCACCAACTCTTAGGGAATAATAGGTTCAAGTTGCTTTAGGATAATTTGAAAAGTCGAACTTGATGAACAAAGAAAAGGATGAAAATTCAGATTTAAATTATGTTCAAATCAAATTATATTGAATTTCAAGTTGAATTTGATTTTTTTATATTAGGATTGATCTCAATTAAATTGAAACTCACCTATTAATTTCTAGTTAAGTTTAAACATCTTTGCTTAATTTAATAATAAATTTTAATTAAAAAATCAATGTTTAAATTATAAAGTTGCTTTTACAAAAAGGATTTTTAACATTTTAAATCAAAACTGAAAAAAATTATTATTATTATTATTATCTTAAATGATTTAAATTAGATTGAAATTATGAGAATATCTCATGATCCTACTAAAAATATATTTGATCTAATTAATATTCTTATAAGTTTTACTTCTTATTTATTATATACTGATTTTATAACAGTTTATTATCGGTTAAATCTCTAAACTTAAATCTTTTTTTTGACTGGTTCGATGTCGTTTTTGAAACATTGATTAATCTTTTTGAGAGTTGGTTGACAAATGCTAATAATTGATTTTGGTACGAAGTCTAGAGTCAAGTAACGCTAATTAAACACAGCAACCTAAGAATCAAGGGAATAGGACACGTTCGAGTAGGACAAAAAGTTTGATTAATCTAGAGTCAAGTAACGCTAATTAAACACAACCACTAAGAATCAAGGGAATAGGACAAGTTCGAGTAGGACAAAAAGTTTGATTAAGTTTATTATCCAACTTAATTAAGCATTGAAAAAGCCTAACCCAACTAGTCTTTGTCCTTCATTTGTTAGAGCAGCCAATGCTAAAGAGTTTCAGTGCTTGCATGTTGCTTTGGATAAAAACACTTTTGAAGTGTCATGTGAGCTCATCCTAATATCGAACAAAGATACCATGAAATCCAACGAAAGACAGACAGCTGATTAGTTCTAGAGTTTGTGCATACAAGGTTGGCATTCTAGTTCCAACCCAATTAATTATAAAAAAATGTAAAAAGTTAGACTAGTTTTCAGGTTTTCTCAGCCGACCCGATAACCCAACTCTTCTTCGCTCATCTTTGGAGTTAATGACTAAATCCCAAGATCGATAAATAAGCAGAGGCACAAATTAAAATGCCTTGTTCAATTATCTTAGACGATTACAAGTCTATCGGTATCTTCCTTGGAAACATATCGCATTGATCAGTGTCACAACTAATAAATGAAGATATTGTATGAAATTTGATCTAATTTATTAGAATTTTTATTACGGGTAAAGTATAAAGATCATTAACAAGAATTGAGTTTGAGTCAATTATTGTTAAAATGATTAGAACTAATCATTTGGATAGTTGACCCTTACCATTTATAAACTCTTTAATATTTTCATGTTTAGTTAATATGAGATATTCTAAAACTCCTTCTCAAGTGCAACTGAGATTAGACATCTAATTGTCACTTGAAATAAACGCAGTGATAGCCAGACTGGGCCTCTAAGACTGGATATCCAGACGGACAATCGGAAAATTAATAATCCGGACCAAATCTACTCTGATACTATATTATAATTTTTAAAGTTAGGCCTTTCAATATTATAGCAGAGCCTATTTGTCTCGATAATTTGTGGCGGTGCCCGGTTCTGTCCCTTTGTCCAATATGCTCAACAGATGTCCAACCCTACTTTGGACTGAAGGAGTGTGTCAAGAATCTCACATCGGATAAGTGTGAGTGCATTCAGTCATTTATAATAGTGTGCAAACTTTCTTTCTCAAGCTAACTATTGGGGTGCGTTAGGTCTTTCAACATAATTGATAAAGAATTCTTCCGTGTTTTAGCAAAAATGAATGCAAAACATAAAATACAAATCTCAAAACAATAATCTCACGGGAGAAATTAAAATTTATAGAATCCCCTTGTAAGAAGCAGGTTATAGAAATAATCAAGTTTCAGATAAAAAAGCATCTAATGCGTCAAACTTGGCATTAATTTTTTTTGAAATTTGAAATATATATATATAAATTAGAACGGAGAAATCTATAATCGCTATTCTTTATATTCGTACTGGGTAAACCTCTGGATTGACGCAATAATCTGTAAATCACGTCAACCGAATACTCTACACTAGGTAAGTCTTATACGACCGGCTTGTTCAAGAGATAATTGTAAGTGAGGGGATTCGAATACATGATCTTTTAGCCTCATCTCCTCCCAACGCAAAAACAATACCAACTCGACCACCGCTAAGGGCCAATATAACTTGTTTAACAACATGACAAGATGTGTTTTACAATGTTTTAAAAATCAGACAAGAAATTAAATTTATAAGACAAAAGATTTAAAGTTTATAAAGTTCAACTAGTATTAAATCGTCATAAAATCAGTTATATTTGTCAAAGAATTTAAAATTTAATTAATTTTTTTTAAATAAAATTAATTGATTTATTTTAGTTTAAAAAACTTGTTAATTTATGAAAATGACCTATTAATTAATAAATTAATATATTTTTAACAATAAGGGTTATTAAAAGCAAATCGAACCAAAAAGTAAAATCCAAACTGAAAAGTTAAATTATTCAAAATTTTTAAAGTTAAATAAACTAAAATTTTAATATCTTATTTTTGTCCGTGTAAGCTGCATTTTGATATGAATAATTTGTTATTTTATTCCCTCTTATTGTGCTGTTATCTATTGTTGTTAGTGATATTTTTTATATTTATTTATCCTTAAATTATTTAAAAACTAAATACCAATGTTTTCATTATTTTCAGAATATTGAAAATTATTTTACTAAATTAGTTACCACGTTTTTTTACTTTTTTCCCCTTAAAGTGAGTTTTTAACGTTAAAAGTTCAAACACCACCTGGTTAGGAGGCTTTGTTCATATTATCAGCCTGGGATTATCGTTGGAGGTAGAGTTATGGGCCGTCCATATAAGGTTATCAATGGATTGAAATCTGGGATATCACCGAGTGAAATTAAAGGTCGATTCTCTGGAAGTTATCAACATCCTGTCTCTTTTGGCAAACAGGGCTAAACCCACAACCTCCTTAATTACGGAAATTCAGGATATGGTAGTCAGATAGTGGGATCTCAAGTTCAAACTTATCCTCAGACAAGACAACTATTGTGCAAACCGGCTAGCGACACTAGCGGAGACATTTAAAAAGGGAATTACCACATTCTATACACTACTCTCAGCGGTTCTGGATGTCCTACTTAAGGATCAGTTCAGGGTTACTTATCCCTGCATAGGAGTGTAACTTTTTTTTTTTGGTTATCTTTTCCTTACTAAAAAAAAAGATTCAAACGGCACCAAACTAAATTGAAATCCGAAAGCCAGTCCGACTTTATTTTAACAAATGCTCACAAGATGAATACATAACATGCAAAGGTGTTTGCAGAAGATTCCATGTCTCTCTCGTGCACACGGTTGACGTTTGACCAAAAGCCCTTGTGGTCTCCGTGACCCGAGACACAAGGCTTTTGTTAAACAGGTAGACACGTGGGCTGATAAATGGGCCCACTGTGCAACCCATGTGCCCCATGTGATCATCCCCACTAACTCCTGATGCTGATGCTCACAACAATGTTAACTGCTTTTTCTAAGTTAAACCTAATCAGATTAAAAACTTGCAATTCCTATTATTTAAGTATAGGATAATAAATAAAAAATTTTAGTACTTAACTTTTAAAAATTGTAATTGTTAATATTTTATTTATGAAACTAAATATTTTTTAAAAATAGACTTGTTAATATTTCAAATGTCAATCTTTATCCAAAAGTCATTATAACAAAAAAAATTATCACTTAGTTTTAAATTTATTGTCATTATGTATATATTGGATATAATTTTTTATTTACAATTCTTATTTTAAATATTTTTAAATTAATTATTATGCGTGCACATAATAATTATCAATTATTGCATTTTGAATAAGTTATTTATAAATTAATAAACTTAAGTCAAACATTTCCTTCAATCACTTGAAGTACCATCCGAGATAGTGCATTCGCTATTCTTTGAATGTGTATTAAGTAAATTTACAGATTGACACAATAGCCTGTAAATTATGCTAATCAGGTACTTCACATTAGGCAAACTATGTACGATAGATTCGATCGAAAGAGTGTAAGTAGAAGAATTTGAACACAAGACCTTTTGACCTCATATTCTCCCATTCCACCAACTCGACCACCTGAGACGATAGAGCGTACATATGTATATATTGGATATAATTTTTTATTGACAATTCTTATTTTTAAATATATTTTAAATTAATTATTATGTGCACATAATAATTTATAAATTATTGCATTTTGAATAAGTTATTTTATAAATTAATAAACTGAAGTCAAACATTTCCTTCAATCACTTTGACGGACCATCCAAGATGGAGCCTACATGCTTATAATATAAGGTGGTTTTTAATGCACGTAATTATGATAAGGGTTTCTTTTAGAGGGTTCATTTTCGTTCTCTTGTTATTTTAGACTTTGTCCTTCAACCTTTTTTCTTTTTGTTGGAATATATAAAGTAATTAGTTTCTTTTCAGCTTAATTACTTTGTTGACAAGTCTGGATTGAGTTACTTTTGTATTTGTCTTTTATTTTATTTATAGATTGTGTATTTCCTTAATTATTTATCTTTTAATGTTAATCTTTAATATGTTCTATATGTACTATCTATTTATTTATATATTTATCATATTCATGTTAGCATTATATATGAGTTTATCGAAAATAACCTCTTTATCATATAAAGATAAAGTAGCATGGACAAAATGGGACTCCCAAGTTATATTTTTTTAATTATGAACCCTAAAATGTGAAAAAAATTTTGCAGTCGTCAAAGGTCTCAAGGAGCAAAGAGCAAGTCTGATGTGAAGTTATTGGTTATTGGTTATTGGTGTGATAAATATTTCTTAGGAGGTTGGTTGGAGATTAAGGAGTTTGTTTAAAACAAGTTGGATTAATGTAACGAATCTGACTTCTAAAGCAAACTTTGTTTCTATTTACCCCAAAAAGTCAAGGGATCCACTCGTGGGTGCATATATTTTTCATCATTAAATATTTAATTGTCAATTAATTTCAGTTAACCTCTTATGAAACCTTAAAATATTACCCTATTTCTTCTTCTAATAGCGCTTTTTTTTATAGCTAAGTTGAATGATCATGGCCATTTCTAACATCTTATAGGCTTTGGATAAAGTGAAAAAATGACTTCCATTTTGTCTATTTTTGTTTTTTTATGAATGTCAATAATAAGCCCTCGTAAAAACCAAAATGAGATAAAATAAAGATAGATCATAAGTGACTCCAAGCAAGTGTCCTTTCTCTTATTGCCGAAGGTAGAGCCTAATAATAATGAATGGAGAAAGGCATCGAGTTTTTTAATGTCTGAGCTTGAATTAAAAAAAAAAACATTCATAGACTTGAATTTGATTTATTTTTTATTTTTTTGAATTACTTGTTGAATTAAACTTTGAACATGTTTTAAAAAATATACACAAAAATGTATTAAAACATTTTGTGTCAGTACTGTTGAAATGTCTAATTCACCCCTAAAAGTTAACTTGAGAAGGGAGGTTTGTATACTGTTATAATGACTTAATGCACTCACACTTATCTGATGTGGGATTCTTGACACACCCTCCCTCAGCTTAAAGCAGAGTTAGACATCTGTTGGGTATATTGGGCAAAGAGACAGAACCGAACACTGTTCCAAACCATCGTGACAAACAGTTCTGATACTATATTAAAAGGCCTAATTTATTATCCAAAGTTAGCTTCAGAGGAGAAGTTTGCACACTATTATAAATAATTTAATACACTCACACTTGCCTAATGTGAAATTCTCAACACCCTTTATATATGAAGTGTGACATGCGTTTAATTTCTTTTTAAATTTAACTTAAATCTAATCAAGTCAAATAATCCAAGTCAAACGCCCTTCCTCAATCCTTTTGCGATATATGAGCAATCAAATTGCCAAATATGTGACGAAAAATTCAGAAGCTTAAAAGGGCATCTCTAAGAGTCGTTTGACATTTATGATCAGATTTTAAACCAAAATTTTAAATTTTAAATTAGACTCAAACTTTAATTAATTTAAATCTAATTTATTAATTTTCAGTCAAATTAAGTTATAAGTGATCTAAAGAGCGAGGGCATGTCGGGTGTCAGCTCCTTTCACATGATCATTTCGCCTGTCCTGAGCAAACAAAATCTATGGCAGACATAAGTTAAAGTAAATCCAACTTCAATTCAAGTTAAGTTCATGATCTAAGGATGACCCTTTTCTGAAAATTGGATTTTTAAATCAATCTTGTGTAAAATCAAGGGAATTTTAACTTTGACTTGTGGAGTCATCCGAATAAGGCATCTTTTGGAAAGCGGGACAGTACGATATTTAATATATTTTGAGCTTAAGTCAATAAAGGGTGTCATAAAATCCATAAACTGCTCGAAATTATAGAACGAGCGAGCTTTCGGAGGCTTTTGTATGCGTACTTGTAAGAAAAGGTGGTGTTGTCTTTGTTGTCAGGAAGGGGATGGATCGATAGTTTAGGTGGTGTGCGTGATCGGTGATTTATTATTATTCTTCTAATTTCAAAAACGCATGATAATTTATAAAATAAGTATTCAAATAAATCATTAAAGAAATTAATAATTTAAAAATAAATAACTAATTAATTCAATTATTATTTTATAAGTTTCAACGTATTTACACTCCATCAATTACCACTTCTAAAATTTTAGATGAATTGAAAACCTTCTGCTAGATCCAAACTTGTAATTTTTAAAAGGGAGAGGCTCTCGGAAAGCTGCTTGTACCAGTTGAATGATCTGAAGGGGCGGTGAGATTACTTTTACAAGGTGAAGAGATCAAAACATTAGCTATACTCTTAAGGTGAGATGTACTTGTTCTCTTTGAATGGTGATGACACTTATGTAATGTTTGGTTGCTGTCCCCGTCACCGGGGACAGTGGACAAAACAACAAAATCCTGTCTTCTTGGCTTGTTTGGTTACTGTCCCTTATAATTTTGTCCTCCGTCCCCAGTAGACAGGGACAAACATTTTTGTCCCTCCGAATTTCGGAGGACAGACCGTCCCAGTCTCCCGAAGCTCCTGCCCCTCCCTCACATCTGATTTTTCTTATTTTTCCAAAAATTCTCTTTTGATTTTACTATC
>JANQBM010000003.1:33207358-33218087 GCA_025594535.1 Erythroxylum domingense | reverse complement strand
ATTCTTAATGCATTAATTTCACTAACTAGTGAAATAAAATCATACTAACATTGTAATAAATAATTAAACTTCCAAAACATAACCCCAAAATTATTCTAAGGTGAAAATTCAAATTCCATGCTTATTCCATAAACTATTATGCTGAATTCAACAAAAAATTTCGGGGGCCAACAATAAGAAATCACTTTATTATGTTACATTAATTTACATTCGAATCCCTAATGTGAGATCTAATTGTATACTTCAAATCTTCAAATCCACACGATATAATTAACATCGGTCTTATAATTCCTCAAAATTCTCTTTACAATAATCACTCATACGATACACATTTTTTTTCAGACATTTTTGTCAAAGGGCTAAAATCAATAAAAACTCATTAACAGTCTTTAGTGATATCCAATACACAGCTAGTTCTAGAGAACTCTAGATTTCTTATACATATGCCTTAGAATATCTCACTTCGTTATTACCTCAACTATTTAAAATATTCTCCTCAACTTTCGAATACATTCCATATATCATATATGATCATAGTCACTAATTGATCCATGTAAAATTGGAACACGTTATTCTTCAATTGCGTGACACTGTCGGGGGCATTGATAACTCAAACAAATATTGCCAAAACTCAACGTGCCCATAATTAGTTCTCGTAATTCCTTAAGTAACTAATTCCTCAATAAGTTAATATTATCACATGCTATTTTTGGTTTCCCAATTGACTTCTTTTCTTAAATGATTTTCTCTATTCATTTGATTTCCTCTAATTTCTCATCGATTTATTCTAATATCTATTCATTCATACAAGTTTCTCCACACATTTCAATTTATTTTCAATCTTAAGTTCCTATGTTGGAAACACACTCATCAGATCTAATTTGTATCTCTTGTACATATTTGTAGAGAATATAATGTGAACCTAAGTTCTCCTCACATTAGCAATAATGTCACCTTAGATTCGAAAATCCATTTACAAAGTTGGATACTTTACATCAAACAAAATGCATACACTCTCAGTAGCATATTCTACCTCTGAAGCCTGAGTCTCAGTTAGAAACGGAACTCCATTATTCACTTTGGATTCATTGCATATTCATTTCTGAATTGTTCCTCAATTGATCATTCTTAAAATAAACAATCTGGTATATTTAACCTAATTCAGTGAAATTCTTCTTTCAAAGAAAATTTCTTACTATTTTCATCGATACCATTCATGAAAATTCTTATCAATCAACTGTCTTCACCATTACTTGTCAGTCATTCTTAGTACCTTAAGAAGATCAATTTTAGTTATTCATAATATCTCATTAAGATCAATTTATGTTATAACTCATATGATCAGAACAACCTTTTTAATAAGGCTCATTGAAGTGTTAAGCAAATTATTTACTCTAATTCCTTGATATATACCCTCAAAATTATTTCATCTTATCTCAAGATGTATTTAGGACAACTCACCAATTGGTTGCTCATGCTAAAAATACCTTGATCTCATTTGATTCTCGGCAACACTTCCCCTTTTATGCCTATCCTCGATCGTGGAGATTATGCCATAATTGTGTCCTTCTTCTTTTTCCTCAAATTCATCATATATGGTAACATCATTAACAATCTCAATTCATTCCCAATTGATCACTATAAGCACTTTCACGTCTTGCTCTAACTCATCTCAGACTTTAAACTATGGGAACTATGATTAGCAGTTAGTCAATAAGTCTTTGATTGCTTCCTATATCCTCTGTACACATATAATACACACATGCTTAATATTTTCACTTGTCATGGTGATCCCATTATTAGATGTGCACTCACACAAGCAAATCAACTTAACCTTGACAACTTTTTCATCTACCATTATCATCGTCTCACTTTTCAATTTCCATAATTTTGTCATACCTATGTATGTTCACAATCAATTCGGAATCATAGATGTATAATCATCCTGAAATTTTTATTTTCGATCCCACTAACATATTCTCACACTGAGTCATAAACTCTTATTACGATAATCAAACAACCATTCCAAGCCCAATTTCTGCCTCTCAAGGTCATAGAAAATTTTGTTTTCATCTAACTTTGTCTATACACTTGAAATCTTCTCATTTTACCATATCTTTATTTTCCTCTATCAATCCATAATAATATATTTACATCTATCCCATATTCAAGGATATATTACCACAGCATAACATTGATTTCATATTCCACAATACTTGTATCAATACAATTGTGTTAAATCTTTAATTGTTATATCCAACCATATACTATCTCTTGTTTCTAGATATCCTTCAACGTTCCTCTTCTCACATTATGACAGATTATCATTCTTTTCAGTGCTTCTAATAGCTCAAACTCTTAACACATGCTCATGCTTGTGAATCATATGAATGTAACTCAGACTAAGGATCTGTTGCTACTGCCTACTATGACAAAACAAAAATGCATGTTCCTTGACACATTTTTCAGAAAATGCATATGTAAGATAGTAATTCTGGGCTCTGACACCAAATTGTAACACCCCACCCTCACCAAACACGTACCTGACATCCTGAATGATGTCCAAGTACATACCCCGCAAGGGTGGCATGCTAGAACAATCAAACACTCGAAACTCGGTGAAAATTTTTCAAATTTATGATACACGTGTGAGGAAATCGGTAATCAAATTCAGTCCCATTCCTTTCTTTCATAACATCAAATCATATTTATTATTATTAGACTCAAGATTATTCTCATTTACCAACCTTTCCACTTTGGAAAGTTATTACAAAACAGAATATTCAAGTATTCATATTACAATAATTACGGAAGACTAAATTTGATTGAAAAAGAGAAAATACCAATGCAAACGCAAACTGATCCCAACCTCTACCTTTTACTTGAATGCAGTGGCTATACTCCTGTTTGCCTAATAGGGTAACTCTTTTTGAGCTTGAAAAAAAAATTAGAAATTTTGGGTGAGTTTTGCGAATTTAGTAGGTGACCATCCTCGATGACTCACTCAATCACATAACATATACAATTCACATATTTTAACATAATATACATCACTTCATTTAACATATAGGATCACATTCAGAATAGTCAAATTAATCATTTCAATCATTTAAAATACACATATCACTTATAATGTAATGCGTATGAGACTCACTTTCATTTATTATTTTGCTATGACCGAGTGCCTAATTACTAGCTTATATCCCTTAGTGGATATCGAGCTGTATCAGATAATGTCCCATATCCCTTAGTGGATACCAGGTACATCCACAACTGAGCTCAAGGCTCTTTTCACTTTTTGAGCATTAACCTCTTTTTCGATGGCAACTCCAGTTGTAACTGCCTTTATCTTTCATGCATTCATGAAATGGATTGCATCACATTCTCATATCTTTAATCAATTATATGATTTCAGATTTACAATTACTTTCATATTCATCATTAGACCATGGTCCAACATTCAATATAAATGTTGAGAAACATCTTTTCAATCATAAGCATTTTCATATGTTCCTTCGGAACTAGGTCCGACATTTAACAATCAAATTAGACATCACATTCATACATTAGGTTTTGGACCCTTATTGTCCAGCATCAACATAGGCAAATCACATTTAGATCAATCATATTCACATTGCGTAATGATCATAATCATAGTAATTCAATGTAGAAATTAAAAATCAGAACAAACAATGAAATAAGACCATCTAGGTCGACTCACAGTACGCTTCAGATTAGCAATTGCTACCAAGATCTAGAAATGTCTGAATGTGTCCATTTATCCTACACATCACAATTTTGCAATACACCCATTGCACACACATTAATAATTGCACAATTGTAAGTATTCCTTTGTGCACAATGTGTATGTAGAATATGTACAATGCATGCTCAATTACAATCCCAGGTATATTATCTAAATTCACATCTTATGCTCATTCTTCTTTGATCATATGTGTCTAATTTACTTAGGTTTACACCTCAATAAAGCCATTATGATCAAAATTCATAACTCATTTGATCAATTTAGATTTTTCCTCAAATATACTTTCGGGTCAACTTTCCATGTTCTTTCTGACTAAGAAAATGGAGTAATTTAGGAACACTTTTTTCTATAAAATTTCTCTTCTATATCTTAAGTTTCTAATGACACCAATATCATTCAATTCGGTTCAATATCCCAAAAGTTATACTCCAAATAAATTCAGACTATTCTTAATCTATAACAGTACCCTAGACTCAAATTCAATCTAGAATTTGAAATTCCTAGAGGCAGAATTTAAATTATATTTCTGCATATAAATTGTTGATCTGTGTTTCTAGTTTACTAAAAATTAAGAATCACTCCATTAGGATGACTACAAAATAAGTTATGATCAAAATACTAAAACATGTTTAAGCTGCACAGGAAAGTTGACCGCAGAGAAGACAGGAGTTGACCGCGGCAAACTTTTGCCAAGAGGAAATCCCATAAGTTGGCCATGACAAACCAAAGAGTTGGCCATAGCAAACTCTCACAGAAAGCAGTAAATAGAACCCCTTTTCTAGCTTTTCCAACTCTATTTTTCAAATACGTCTTGTATGACCATTTTGAACAATTGTGTATCTATGTCTTAAGTTTCTAAAGAGCCTAAGTTCACACAATTTGGCTCAATATAATGCAAGTTATGCATAATTTACTCTCTACTATTCAGAAACAGGGACAAATTCTAAAACTCAACTTCAAGACAATTTTCAATACTCTTAAAACCAAAATTCAAACTCGATTTCTTCGTAAAAATTGTAGCCACTCATCTTTATTGTACTATTAATTGACAATCAATCCATTTGAATATCTTTAACTCAAGATATCTCTAAAATATAGATGCATGTTCAGTAGAAACACTACATCTAGCATATTTCCAATACTCCTCATCATCAATTTTATCCTAATTCATCTCTTTTGCTTAGTTTATCATTTCTAAGTTTTATCCACACCATTTCCTATTCATTTATGCCACAAATATAGTTCAATATCATTCACAAACAACTCATGATCCATAATTTATCATTAACCAAAAACATAACATATACATGCACTTATTGATCATCAAATTTTATGCACTCATCCAACACCATTTTAATGATCTTTCTATCTCAAAATCATCACTATAATAATTTATGGGTCATTAGTCATCATACACATATAAAAAAAACAAGACATTTACATACACATTTCATCACTCACGACGCATACACAAAAAATGGCATAATCAAGTCATCAATCTCAATATACTCATCATGATATTTAAAAAATCACTTACATAATTTAACTAAAGCTTCTTAACTCCATCAACATCCATAAAAATCAACTTTCAAGGTGAAATGGATTGGGTCTTTTAGCAACAAGAAGAGGGAGACAATGAATCTTGAAGAAGCAAGGTGAAAGAGTTGAACAAAAGTCAACATAATGGGGGTGAGAGTGGGTGTCATGGGTGAAGGAGAGGAATGAAGAAGTTGAAGAAGTGAAGAAGTTGAACAAAATGTGGTCTTTCACTTAATAAAAATGTGACTTAACAAGTGTTATAGCAAGTGCCAGTTGTCACTCTCTCAAGGTCTCTTCTCAATCTTTTAATGAGCTACTCCATTTGCTTCAAATTTTTAACCCATATTTCTTCACTTTTCAATGACATATTTCATTAAGTCCCAATGTCATTCATAAAAATTTCTATTACCTTCTAACACTTATTTCTGCCACTATGCGGTAATTGTCTCACCACTTGGCATTTTTCATAGTTCAAAATTTCCCAAAATTCTAGAAAATTATCAAAATTTACCAAAATTCTAAATCACTAACAAAACCCACTAACTCAATTTTCAGAACAAAATATTCACTATCCATATCATAATCACATTAAATCAATCATTTATACTCGGAAATTTCAATTGAGTGCATGAACAAATTTTTGTACTGTGTGCAATAATCAATGTCACGTATATGATGCTATTTTATGCATGAGCATGACATGTAATTTTTTTCTAATCTCTTAGTACTGTTTCTCAATTACAGAAATATACGGTTCTAACCTTCAATATGGAAATGGGATGTTACACTAAGAAAGGAGAAAAGAAAAGAAGGAATTATAGTGTGTGACTTACCTCCTTGAGTAAAAATGCAGGTTTAGAGCTTCAGGAGAGGTGGAGATTCAAGGTTTTTCATTCATCATTGGGAAAAGAGTATACCATTGCTAGATTTTCCAATTTTAGGATAAGAAGAGGAGGAGTTTGATTAAATCAGTTTTCTTTCATTTTTCTCTTCTAGTATTTATATGATGGATTATTTGATTGTTGGGGGATGTTATGGACATCATGAGAAGCTAGTTTAATTATAAAGATTACTTTTTAACTTCTTGTTAAACTCCTATTTTGTTGATTTGAATGATAGATGTTTTTTATGAATGTTGAATATATATATATACCTTACAATATATCGAGAGATTGAGTATGATTTTTTGTGTAGAATTGTACAATGAGATTTGGCATTCTATAGACTTACATTCATCAAGTTAATTGACTAGTTAAAAGAGAGATCTTGGCTAATTTAATTGATCACCTATAGGATAACTTCATAACTAGGTGAATTGGTGGATTGATTTTGTAGATTAAGAGATTGCTTAATCATCTCCATTTAATTTGGCTAGAGACATATAATTACACCTTAAAAGTGGGTAGTTAATGCATTAGGACATCTTAGGTGAAACACAATTCAGTTAACAAAATAAGAGGGAGACAAGATAGTGAAAAAGTGACCTCTAATTGTGAAAATCTTGATTTCTAAGTTTTTGCATTTTTGAGTTGTCATTTGTGTTTTGTTAAGTTGTTTAATTTAATTTAATTTTTCAAGTTTGGTTCCACGAAAATTTGGTTCTTAAACAAAGATTAATATGAATTAAGTGGTGTCTAATCATAATCCCTATAGGATTGATATCTACTTGTTACTACAAGTCATGACTCATATACTTGCTATTTTGAGCGTAAAACTAAGAGACTATTTGACAATCAACATAACTTGATTATTTCTCTTGACATATTTCCATTATTATATTGTCTATTCGTTAGTAGTTTGTTTGATTTTGTTTACTTTTCAGTGCAATATTAAAATTTGAGTCTCAAACAAAGAGCAACTTGAATTATGTGGTGCCTAAGCGCAATCTTTATGGGACAATATTTGCTTTTTGCTACAAGTAACGACCCGTATACTTGTAGTTTTTAGCGTAAAACTCATAATTAGTTTTGTAATCAACACTTGTGTCTAAAGGAATTCTCGATCCTCTTGATTTTGCAAATTTTTCTACTTGTGTTAATTGCATTATAGGGAAACAAACAAATGTCTAGAGATTGGATGCCAATAGGACTTTAGAAGTCTTAGAACTTATCCATATGGATATTTATAGGCCATTCCCTACGATGTCTTGAAATGGTCAACTGTATTTTATAACATTCATAGAGGAATTCTCGCGTTACGGCTACCTTTGTCTCATCTATGACAAATCATAGTCTTTCAATGTGTTCAAAATCTTTAAGGCTGAAATTGAGAACCAACTCAACCAAATGATTAAAAGCGTCAGATCTGACCGTGCCGGTGAGTACAATGGTAGATATGACAGATTAGGTGAACAACATCTAGGATTGTCTGTTAATTTCTTAAAGGAATTCAGTATCGTTTGACAGGACACTATGCCAGGTTCGCCTAGCATAAATGGTGTTGTTGAAAGACAAAACAGAACGCGTAAGGATATGGTGAGGAGTGTGATTAGTCATTCTACCTCGCCAAAATCACTATGGGGAGAAGCACTAAAGACCATAGTATATATACTTAACAGAGTTTCAACTAAAGCAACTGATAAGATCCTTTATGAACTTTAGATGGGCAAGAAGCCTAGTTTAAAACACTTGCACATTTGGGGATGTCTAGCTAAGGTAAGGCTTTATAGGCCAAATGAAAAGAAATTGGACTCAAGGACTATCAGTTGTTACTTTATTGGATATTCTGAAAGATCTAGGGGTTACAAAATCTATAATCCCACTACTAAGGAAATTTTTGAAACGGGAAATGCCAAGTTTTTTGGGTATGTTGAGTTTACGGGGTAGAAAGGATTAGGGAATTTTTTTTAGGAGGAACACATTGAAATTCCTCTAATTTTTATTGACAATGATCAAGCTTAGGTTTCCATTCCTGACATTGTTCAAGAAGTAATTCTGGATCATGACAATGTTATGGAAACTCCTCTCTAAGTTCAACAACTTATTCCAAAAGAACAAACTCTACAAACCTATGCCATTAAGGAGATCCGCTAAAGAGAGGAGAAGTGCAAATCCAGATGATTATGTTGTATTTCTTTAAGAGCATGAAGTTGACATTGGTATGGTGGAAGATGATCCAATCAACTTCCATCAAGCCATGGAAAGTTCTAACACTAAAAAATGGATTGATGCCATGAATGAAAAGATAAATTCCATTAGGGACAATGATGTTTAGGACCTTATACCACTACCTAAAGGTGCGAAACCTAAATGGTTACAAATGGATATTTAAGACCAAGAAAGATTCTTGAAAGGCAATGTAGAAAGGTATAAGGCTCATCTTGTTGCAAAGGCTTTACACAGAAATAAGGCATTGATTATAAAAAGACTTTCTCTCAAGTTTCTTTAAAAGACATTTTCAAGATAATAATGGAATTAATGACATATTTTGATATTGAGCTACATCAAATAGATGTTAAGACAATGTTTCTCAATGGTGACATTGATGAGACAATTTATATGATGCTGCCAAAAAACTTTGTGTCAGTAGATGCAAAGCAAATGGTTTACAAGCTAAAGAAATCAATCTATGGACTCAAGCAGGCATCTCGTCAATGGTATAACAAATTTCACCAAGTTATCATCTCATTCAGTTTTGAGATGAACTTGGCTGATGATTGTATATACCATAAGTGCAATAGATGTATGTACATTTTTTTGGTTTTATATGTCGATGAAATATTGCTTGCCACTAATGATATAGGCTTATTGCACGACACCATGAGATTTATGTCAAAGAAATTTGAAATGAAAGATCTTGGTGACGCCTCTTTTATTTTAGGGATTCAGATACATCGGGTGTATCATCCCCTCACCTATGGGAAGGGTAATTTGGTAAATTGGAATGGGTTAGGAGAGATTAAAATTTTATTGCTATGTTCATGCATTCATATATGCATATGAATAGTGAATTTTGCACATGTAAATGATTGTATATGCATTCATGACATTTTCTCGGTTAATTGCGAATAAGTGTGTTTTTATAAAAAAATATGTTTTTGTGTGTAAAATTTATGTTGGAGAGGTTCATAAGGATTTTCTGATTTTTATAGAATTATAGGAATTTTGGGGAATTTTTCGAAGTCGTTTCTGGACCCGAGAAATTGTCAAGTGACAGAATAGGGGTCTACCAGTAGAGAAATTGACTGTCCAATGGCACTGGAAACTTATGCTAATGAAATTAAGAATTTTTTAATTGAGCTATTAGAAAATTGGAGAAAAATTGGAACTGATTTGGGAACAAAATTTAAGAAGCTAATGAGAGTGTGACATGTGTCACTACCTTAGTTAATTCATTAAAAATCACTTTATGTGTTAGTCATCCATGACACTTCTCCTTCTTGCTTCTTTTGTCAAAGTGTTTAAGTGTCTTTTAAATGAAACCTTGCTCTCTCTCATCCGAAAGTTGTTTCCCCTTTGGTTCTTCTTGAAGTTTGATCATTTTGCTCACCTTCTTCACTCTTCTACATCTTATCTTCTTCCCTCTTTGATTCATCAAAACCCTAACCTAAACCCTCACCCCATCAAGATGGTGATTGCCGTGAGTGTGAGTGAGGTGTAGAGAGAGAGAGAGTTGTGTGAAGATTGAAGGATTGAAGGAAAGGAAAGCTAATTGAGGCATAGTTGGAACGTCAACACAAAGACATTGCCGAGCCTTCCAGGCATTGGCTTCGGAGGCTACTGGTGAGTGACCTAGATGGTTTCACTTGATCTTTGTGTTTCTTTTGGATTGTGTTCCTTACAAATTATGGTGAATAATAGTGGGAATAGGATTGTGATTGTGTATTCTGGACAGAAGGTCCGATGATTGTATATTGGGAGTTTTGACATAGAAGTGCTGCTTGTATGTGAATTGTGAACTATGTGATTCAATATGATTAAATGTGGACATGTTAAATGTGATTAATTGATTTATTGAGACATAGGCACATATGCCTAATTGTGACACATGCATTACATTCATGAATGCATGATCAGATTAATAACAGTTGTGACCTAAGCTGCCACCGATAGAGCTTTAAGCTCAATGATTTATTTGGAGCCTCGAGCTTGACAGTGTTTTCAGAGCCTATGGCTCAACGATTAATGTGCCCTATAAGGGACAGTTTCAGGCGCTTGGTCACAACACCGTAATAAACTAGAAAAGTGTCTCATGAGCATTTCATATGCATTTGCTTAATGTACTTGATTGAGTGAAATGTTGAAAGCCTTATACTTATATGATAATGTGATATTCTGATTTTTATGAAAATATGAAATATTTGTGATATGTTTAGTGTATGGGTAAGTGTACTATGCTTAATGTGTTACATGAATTGAGTGGACCATCGATGATGGTTACCTCATTGAGTTCGCAAACTCACCCAACATTGCAACATATTTTTCA
>JANQBM010000003.1:33155591-33207258 GCA_025594535.1 Erythroxylum domingense | reverse complement strand
TTTATATATTGGAAATTAGAATTTTGTACATTTTGGTGATTTTTATATATTTTATATATACTAATAATTTTTATTTGCTTGTTTGATATCTTGGTATTAAAAATCCATATCATTTGTGACAATTTCTATTTTATGGCTACCAACGCAAAAAAATTTATCGATTAATTAATTAAATTGTTAAATTTAATAATATTATTTGTGACAAACACGATCACATTAGTGATAAATTAATTGTAATATATATTCTTTAATTAGTGACAACATTATTGTAACATATAATTTTCATACTTGTGACGAAATCTATTAGACAATATAGCCACTGATGTAAATTTCTTTTATAGCTAATGTAATTTCGTTAATGAATTGATAGTTTTATTTGTGATAATAATAAACACATTAGTGACAATACTTTTTGTAAGAACTAATTTTCATTTTTGTGACGAAATGATGTTGACACTTTTTTATTAAAATATTAGTGACCAAAAAGTAATGGACACTAATAAAAAAATTTTAGTGACAAATAATTTGTCACTATTTATAATTATTTTAGTGGCGATAATGTTGTAGCAATAAAATGAAGTACTGTTACGACTTTAATCGTCACTATTTTATATTATTTGTGTCGACAAATTTGTCATAAATATGTAAAGTTGTTGTGACTATATAGTGTTGTCACACATTCCATGAATTTTAGTGTCAACACTTTTGTCACAATATAATGAAATTCTGTTACGACTTAATTTGTCACAACTTTATATTATTTGTGACGATAAACTTGTCATAAATATGTAAAGTTATTGTGATCATATAGTTTTGTCACAAATTTCACAAGTTTTAGTTACAGTATTTGTGTCACAAATGTGTTGCATAATTGTGACCATTTCTTAAATTAGTCACTATTTTAGTAGTGACGGAGGTATTTGTGACGAAAGGTGACGACTTCAAATATTGGACACTATTAATAATAGTGACCAATATTATTGCTTTTAGTGACAACTTTTACTTTCACTAAAAATACAATTTCTTGTGGTGTAATTACAACAATTAGAATTAGGGATCGCAAAAATATTAAACTTTGAATTGCTTAATCAAACGAGAAGTAAAGTTTTAAAAAAAATTAAGGTCAAGCCTGAATTTCAAGTATAATAAACCTCATTTAGAAATAGTTAGTCATATATATAAGGATGACAATAAATCGAACCTGAAATAGCTTGATTAGAACTCGAGTCTAAGCTTGCTCAATATTTTTTTAATTAAAAATATAAAATGAAGTAGTTTTGTGTATAAGGGTAATCCAACCTTGAGCTCGAGGTTGGCTTAACCTAATTTTTTCACAAAGTTTGAGTCTAACGCCTAATCAACTTGAGCCTGACATGTTAACTTCAAGCATGGCCAAGATGAGCAAGGCCATTTACCATTCCTATTCCCATATAATAATCAATAAAAATTATTTTGCTTTTTTTTGGTATAATTTAAAATAAAATATAAAGTATCTACTTTTTTCTCCCATACATTATATTAAGTCCTAATAATTAATTTATTTTTTATATTTTATGATTATGATCTAAAAGAAAAATATAAAAAGATTTACATTTTTATTATGTAATTAGATTTCGGTTGAAATTGGGTTAAGAAAATCTAAATCCGGCCAACAAATTGAATATAGTTTGATCTGTTTAAGTTCAAATTCCTTTATTTAATTGCAAAGATTTCCTAGTATCCGATTTGGAGACCTACCTATAACCATTTTTAATTGGAAAGATAAAAAATAATTACGAATAATTTAATAATAATTATGATAAAATACTATAAAAATATGATTTTATTATAATAATTAGCTGAAATTGAATAAAAATGTCATTTTTAGTGTTTTTAATTAATATTTAAAATTATCTTAAGTAATTTGTATACGGAGTGCAAACATAATAGGAAGAGATTTGTCATTCTAAAGCCAAAATAGGACAATTAGAATCAAACAAAAATAGCTGATTTAGATTCATCATCCTCTTACATTATTCAATAAATCCAGAAATAATGATCCATCAGAATAAAAAAAAAGAAAAAAGAATACAGCCCATCCATTTACAAGAAAAAGAACAACCTCACAGAAATATATATATATAACACATAACATGAAAAAGAAAAAAAAAACTGAAATGGCCTTATTATGCCCGTTGTCATCTCCGCTCCTCTCAGTGAAAGAAGGGCTTGAAAGTGCTCACCACCATTTTAATTTGATCAACAAATGACGTGTAAGCTACTGTTCCATCGTTCCCTGCAAGCACTCTGTACTTGTCTTTCCTAGTAAAGTTCGTGCACTCGAATCCTAACGTAGCCGCCAAGATTCTCTGAACATAGTTTGCCACATCATGCGGACTTTTACCTGACGAACATGTCGCTTCCACTGGTAACTGGTTCAAGAATGTCACCTCGTAAACTGGTCTAGGGTTCATGAAGAAGAAGATGGGGTCCAATGCTTTCCAACCTCTGGCGGTAGTTGCATGGAAGAATCCGACCCGATAGTTCATGGCTACTGGTACTATCCGGTCCGTCAATTCAGCGAACAGTGCACTAAATCTCAACAAAAATGGCTCTCTACAAGTTGTTCCCTCTGGACAAACTACCAAGTCACCTTTGGCCAGTTCTTCTTTAATCTTCTCTGCATCTACATGGCGGATTCTTGTTAATCGGACAGTTGGGATCGGAGATAAAATCTCTGACAATCGTGAGATGGAGTACGTGACTGCCGGGATTTTCCGTCGGAGCACGGTGGATAAGACTACTGGATCCATGAGGGTCCGATGTGTGCATACAAATAAAACACCACTGCTCCCCCCGGTTACAGGCGGTGGTGGTTTACCTTTGACGATGACTTTGCCACCTAGGATCTTGGATAGGTGGGGTTTAGCCCACATAGGTAACATCAATCCCACCACAATACGAAGTGCTGCTAATATGATGCCAAGTGGCATCCATAGGATGATCAACAGAGCAGTACACGGTGTCGGGCGCTTCACTAGTCGGCCGTCGTGAAAAATCACGGGAAGTGGGCGGACAAGCTCGGGGTCATTATGCTTCTCACTGGTGATGAACGGTGGGTTCATTTGTTCCTGTGAAGTGATGGTTAGACCATTGCTTGCCAAATATAATACATGATGAGTTAATGGGGCTCGCATACCCTAAACTGAATTCGAATTTAAACTCGATCGAATTTTATTAATCGAAACAATAGGTAATGTTAAAGGTGGTCCAGCATAAATAATTAAACAATATGAGTAACTTCAAAGTTAAAATTAAACGAGTACTTCCAAAAGTAATTACTGGGTTAGCAATAGGTGATATGGGGATAGGGCACCTAAGAATCGAATCTGAATTCGAAAATATTTTTAACTTTGAGTTTCTACTTTCTATCCGATTTTGATAAATTTGAATCCAACCAAATTAGTATTGTTGCCGTGTTTAGTCATGCATGAAAGGAAACTTTGGTCTAGAGTTTCTCACCTTACACAGAGATAAGAACGAAGAGCTTTTTGCAGACCTTCCTAGACCTAAACTAGGTTTTTGATCCATGAACATTTTCGCAACTCGATTTGTGATAAATGAATCAATACTATTGCATTCGCTTCTGAGAAACCCAGTGGCTAATCCAAACCGGTTCACGTCAAGTTCACTTCCAACAACTTCATCAGCTCGCAGATGTTCCTTCACGAACCTATCCACCATAATCCTTGGCGTTTTGGTCACAACAATTCTCTTATCATACGAGTTAAACACTTTCCAAGCCTCCATGTGAAGCTCATCCATGTAAAACTTAGGCAACACAGCTCGAGCCACTGACTCGATCTCAGCTGCTCGAACACCGGCGGTCGAAACAAACACCATCAGTTTTAGCCCAAACTCTCCCATCCCAAAAACATCTAGTAAACGAATCACAGGCCATAAGATCAACAACAAGGCAAAACGTAGCAAACCCGAAGCCTCAAATGCTACTAACATGAAGTACGAGAAAGGGTCAGGGTCTCTGATAAGAGTCCCTTCAAGCTCTGAAACAACCGAGTCCATGACAGGTTTTTGTACAATCTCTCAAAATGGGGTTCTTGTGTTGAGTTATTGCTCGAAGGAGATAATGGTTTTATTGGGAAAAAGGTTACGAGGCAAGAGTTTGGATTGACTGGTCTCTAATGGTGGAATTAGGCAGCTTATCTGTTTACAACTACCTTCCTTGTGTACTTTAAAGCCCACCTACGTTGCAGGTTGATATATCTGCAAAGAACAAAGCACCGTACGCCACGCTAAATGTGCAAATATTGATAACTTAACCCCAACAACCTATTCTAACTATTTTTCTCAACTTGCACAACTTCGTATAGTTTCGGTTTGTACATCTATTAAACATGTGTCTACCGTCACCTTAATTAGGCCACTAACCTAAGATAATGTACGTAAGCTCTATGCTTGTGTTCCGTAGTAATTTACTAATTTTGTATTTCTGCTGCTTTTATATAAAAATTTACGATACTTAGAAACAGAAAATAATTAGGATTTAGTTTGAAAGAGCGGTGACAATTGATAACTTGCTAAAATTAACATGTTAAAATAATAAATACTTATTTTCAATAAGTACTTATGTGTTTGAAATTACTATTTTGGTAACATTAAAATGTGAAAATAGATGTTTGGCAATTGTGAGTGTGATTGCTGAAAAGAGATTAAATGACTAAAAAACTATTGATTTAATAAACTATTAATTATTGTATAAATAATTAAAAAATATTATTAGTCATATAAATTTAAAATTATAAATAATAAAATATTAAATTAAAATAAGAAAATATAAATATAATAAATAAAATATTTCATAAAAATATATCATTAGTCATATAAATTTAAAATTATAATTAATAAAATATTAAATTAAAATAAGAAAATATATATTTAATAAATAAAATATTTCATAAAAATATATCACTAGTCATATAAATTCAAGTTATAAAGAAGAAAAAAGACGATACGTTGGACTTACTTTCAATTAGTCAAGGATTAATGAAAAATAATAATTATTAGAAGATTATTAATGGAAAGTAGAATTTCTACCACAAAGGTACTTTTCTACCACAACCCTCTTTCTACTTATCGATTTCTACAATAGCACCGCACTTTTTTCTAACCTCTAGTTGTTAACCCGTAAATCTAAATATATGACTACGTTTGAAAACTTCAATAAATAAGTACTTATCTCGATCGCCGACAGATCCATAAGTGAAAATAAAAGGTATGAAAGTTCTTTTTGGCTTAAGTAACGTAACCTACACCTGCAAACGACTGGTTTAATAGCAGGCAACATAGAGCATTGAGACCTAATTCGAATTGGAAAAAGAAAAAATTTGTAAAAACTCTGGATTAAGTTTAAATTTAGTTAAATATATTTTGACATATTAATTTTAGGTAAATTAACTCGATTTTTTATAATTAATGAAATTTTAAAAAATTTGTCAAATCTAAAATTAAATTTACGATTAGCAACTGATAATGTAAAGTTTTAGAAAGAGTTCGAATTTGAGAAAAAGATTTATATTAGAACTCAAAAATAAACTTAAATTTGATTAAATATATTTTGATGTGTTAATTTTAGAAGAATTAACTCAAATTTTATAATTAATTAGATATAAAACTTTTTAATTAAATTAATTAATTTAAATATTTAATGTTGAGTTTAAATTACATCAGAATTTTAATTTGTTTATTTATTTGTTATGTGGTATAAATTCTTTTGTCTCATTTATCATAATAAATTTAATTAAATATTTGCAAATTACAAATATTATATAACTCTTCCTAGCACAACTATGAAACCATATTACAACAAAAGAAATTGAAAACATCCTTTTCCAATATACGATTTCCAATATTCAATACATCAAATTGTCTCTGCTTCCTCTGGAACACTCTACACTTCTATGCTACGTGTCGTTCTGTTGGATATACAGATTAACTATAACACTCAAGTGAATAGCAATTAGGATATAAATATGCTAAAACATTTGTTCTTAGAAACGTAAGTTGACTGTAACGGAGTTCAGCTAAGTGGCGTTAGGGATTGATCAGAAATTAATAATAGTGTTAGAAAGTAAGAAACAAAGCAGAGAATTCATAGTTCTAGTATTAAGATTCTACATTAGTCATAATATATGGAAGCAACAAAGTGAAGCGGAGTTTTTCAAGTTCTAGTAATATGGTCCACTTTGATTCTAGTCCTACTTTTAATGTCAAATTATGTATTTGTAAAGAAGTACAGGTATATTTATCCATTTCTAATTATTTTATTTTTGTTGCTACATATATTATGACAACTGCTTTTAACTCTTGAATGTATTTTTATTATGATTATTTGCAAGTTTTGTTTTGTACGTAAATTTCTTGACAAGTGCATCTTGTTCATAAGTTGAACATCTTTTTGATAAATTGTTATTATGTTGCTACATTTTTATTTTATTTTTCTAAAGTTATTATTTTATTTTAATTAGTTATTATTACTTTATTGTAAGTATTTATTAGTTTTTAATGTATTTAGTTATTTTATAACTTCTTTTATGTCCATTTGAATAAAATAAATGAATTATTTATTTATTTACTCTTTTTAACCTGCATCAATAGTTTTTTTTTGTATTATTACTATACTACGTAATTTTTTTTATTGTCACATTTATATGTGGGTCTATCAAAAATAACATCTCTACTCTATAAGAATAAGGCTGCGTACCATCAAATCTTTATAAACTCTGCTTTAACGTAAAATTTTAGACTAGTTGATGACAACTCGATGATTACGCATTTCTTGCTAGTAATTATAATTAGGTGGCTGTCGGATTAAAATTTTTTACGGATCAGTTTGGTCAAACCCATCATCAAGTTTGAACTCAAAATTTCTTCGCATGAATTACTAGGTAGTGAAATATTATGTATTTTCAAATATTTATTTAATACGTACACCAAAAATAATGTTATAAAAATAATAAAGTTAAATAACATAACCTGTGTAGTACTAACAATTATTAAGAAATATTCAATAGCCACAAAAAAAAATTGTGAACTTTTATATTATAAAAAAATGAAATTAACAACTTGTTTGCAAACAACTGATTATTTATATAAGTTGAAAACGAAATGAACATTGGAAACCCCTCTGAAGCTTATTTAATTAAACGTCATAATCCAAACTTGTAAAATAACTAATTAATAAGAAGTTAAATTGTGGCGTAACATTCGTAAAAGAATTTCAGCTACTAAGAGCTTAAAATGTTTATCACAAGTTTCTTTGTGCATGTAGAACTGTTCAAAATTCGTCGCTTGTTTGTTCCAATTCCACATACCATACAAGTCACTGATAAAGCAAACAAAATTGCTCTCATGTACCTAAAGGAGTGGTCTAATGCAAGTGGTGTAGCGAGCTTCTCATCGAGTCATTAACCATTGATAAAAACATGTTAAAGTTGGTCAAATAGTCTCTCTGTAGGGATAAAACGACGTATTATCAGACATTTTCAGACTCTGCTTTGATGCGAAATTTCGGACTGAATGATGATGATGATGTTAAAGTTGGTCAAACGTCATTTAAATTGAAATTATTACTTAATTTTAAGTTATTAACTATTTAAATAATTTAATTAAATAGGTAATTTATATCTTATCATATATATCTGATAGAGTATGTATCCGATAATGTACTCTGTACTAAAAGAATAATGTTTATGGGTATTTACCAATATAAAATACTTTTTGCTCCAATGGGATCTACCAAGTTAAGATTTCTTTTGGAACAAACTAAGAGCAAATAACAACAAAGACTTGGAACTTTAGTGCAAGGAAATGCTTGCAAGAAGGATTAAAGCAGGTTGGAAAATTTTTTATTTGGCTTCTATGGTTGCTCAACTTCTTTCTCCGGGACTCCTGATTATATAAAAAAAAAAGTGACAGGATAGTGGAAATGTTGGCTTTCGTATGGTACTGTTATGGAAATCTTCAGCTCTTTAACGAGTTAGGTGAAAGTTGGTTAGAAAACGAGAACTTTGGTAGGAAATATAGCGGTTTTGTGTGACCAAATGGTTTTAGAGGACAATGAAGACCAAACGTGTGTGGTTTGTGTTGTTAACAGTTTCGTGATCTTCCCATGGCACGAATGTTCAATATTTGGAGAAACCGGTAACCGTTACCTTTTGAATATATTGTCGATAAATTCTTTATTGCAACTTGCAAGTAACAACTTGTAATTGTGTAGTTAACAGTTTCGTGATCTTCCCATGGCACAAGTGTTCAATATTTGGGAAACCGGTAACCGTTATCTTTTTAATATATTGTGGATAAATTCTAGTGCAACTTGCAAGTTAACAACTTGTAAGTTACGTACTTTGCGGAAGTTTCTTAGCAAATTACGCGGTAGATTTAAGTGACTCGATTTAAATGACCGTTTATGGATTTCAACTCTTAAATTTCATCTGTTGGTGAAAATAGCACATATAATTAAAATGGAATAGCTTATTGGAAAATGCAAGTTGAAAAAAATCACTACATTAAATCGGAAATTCTCCTCTACTATGTAATAGAACAACGAGATCCGACTTCAGGGTTAATGTCTTATCTATTAGTTTCGGTGCATTCTGAAGAATAAAGTAGGGACTGTCTCCGTGAATGAAAAGAAAAATAGACAAATGTAGAACAATCCAGACATATGTGTGATAAAAAACAAAGAGTAAAATTGTTCCTCTTATATGATATGTGAGACGTATGGAGAAAAATTAAAAGAAAATACAAGTGCGGGGGTAATAAAAAAAGAGCAAATGTGTGGGTATATATGGAAAGAATGTTGCTTACATTGTCACTGAAATAAAGAAGTATTTAGGTGCATTAACGTTACAAAAGTTATTACCCATAAAGAGATGACCGTTGAATAATAATGATGTTGATAACATTTTTGGATATAAAGAGGATAATAACGTTGAGAAATCGTTGGGAATAAGTATTGGACCAATAACACCAACAATTCTCCACTTGGACCAAAACTTGAGAAATAATTTGTAATAATTTAGGAGAAAAATACAACCATAGAACTAAGTCTTGAATCTATTATTTAAGAAAACTGGAGACAGAACTTACTAGAGAAATAAATAGCCTTAAAATACCCTGACCCCATGATCGCTATAAAGAAATAGCCCAAATGCTCTCATAAGAGGGTGGCTAACCTCCTACAATTACTTAGGTGAGTCCATCAAGTGTGTACCGCTCACACCATCCAAACTTGGGCTATGGAATTCATTAAGGATTAAACAATCAAACCTCATCAAATGCAATAAAGTCATGTTAGAGACTCTATTCAACAACTGAATATATCTTAGTATTATTTCACAAACAATATATAAGTAAGTAGTCACCATGTAATTTCGTTTGACCCATTGAACTTGATTTCCCAAAGACGGGTGTCCATTACGAGGTTACTACAAAATTAGACGTAATTTTATCCCTTTCGCATGGTCCGAAATTAGTTTCATACTCAAAGTTTTTGTAAACAGTTCCGCTAAGTTTCTCTCTGACTTGACATAGTCTATAAAGATTACACCATGTCTAATTAAAGTGTAGACAATTTTATGTCTCAATTTGATATGTCTACTTTTGTCATTATATGCCTTGTTCTTGGCAACATGAATGACAGCCTGCGAATCACAATGAAGGAATTGATTTTTCACAAATTTGGATATCTACTAAGAGATTCCTTAGCCACTCAACTTTCCGTCCTACCAACTCCAAAGCCATAAACTCAACCTCAATTGTTAATCTCTTAATAAATGTTTGCTTGGATGATTTTTAAGATACTGCAGTTCCTGCTAAGGTAAAAACATAACCGTTGGTAAAGTGTATATTATCACTCTCCATAACCCAGTTAGCATCAGAATATCCCTCCAATACAAGAGGATGACTACCAAAAGATAATTCATAATGCATAATACCTTTCAAATATCTTAACAAACAAATCAATGCATTCCGATGTTCTTAACTAGGATTATTAGTATGCCTATTAAGTCTACTCACACAGTATACAATATCAGGATGGGAATAGTTCATTAAGAACATCACAAATTTTAGCATACTAAGTTTGGTTTACACTATCACCAAGATTTTTCTTTAAAACAACACTAGCATTATAGGGAGTCTTGACTGGATCAACATCATAGTAACCAAACTTCTTTAAAATTTTCTCAACATAATAAGTTTGATTCAACCTAAAACCAGAGTCAGTCTTATCAACTTTAATTTCCAAAATAAAGTCCACAGGTCCAAGATCTTTCATATCCTAAGAATACTTTAGCAAACTCTTGGTAGTATCAATGACAAATAAACTGGTACCAAAAATAAACATATCATCCACATAAAATGTTATGATCACACAACCATTGATGTAAGATTTCACGTAAATGCAAGAATTAGAATCACAAGAGGTGAAACCATGTTTGAAAATCTCATTTTCAAATTTCTTATACCACTGTTTAGGAGCTTGTTTAAGTCCATACAAAGACTTAACTAACTTACATACCTTTTGTTATTGACCAGACACTCTAAGCCCCTCGGGCTGGATCATATAAATTTTCTCATCTAGATCACCATTCAAGAAAGTTTTCTTAACATCCATTTGGTGCACGTGAAGTTTAAATATCAAGACATTAGCAAACAACATCCTTATGGATGCAATTCTAGTAAAAGGAGAGTAAGTCTAAAAAAGTCTAATCCTTCATTTTGTTTAAAGTCTTTAATCAAAAGCCTTGCCTTGAACCTTTTAATGGTTCCTTCAGGTTTCAATTTCTTTTTGAAAACTCATTTACACTCAAAAGGCTTACACCCTCAAGGTAGATCAACTAAAATCCAATTTTTATTATATATGATTGACTTTAACTCAGTATCTATAGCTTCCTTCCAAAAGGTAGCGTCTACAAATCTCATTGCTTCCTCATAAGTTTTGGGATATTCCTCAATAATATAAGTCACCACAAAATCGTAATCTATCTCCTCAGGTTTTTTTACCATAAAGAAAGTAACAAAGTCATAATCAAAACTGATGGGTATTCTAGCTCTTTTATCTTCTCCTTAGTTTAATATATTTTCCTCTTCCTCTATGTTATCATTAGTAGAAGAACTAGGGACAGACTCTCTAAGAACTTGCACACTCACCTTCATAGGAAATATATCCTCAAAGAACACTACATCTTTCGACTCCATAATTGGTCCATAAGTATTAGATTTCTCTTCCTTAACCATAAATCTATAGGCAACACTATTAGATGCTAATAGTCTTAGGCCCAATTTTCTTCCTCTTATGTTCAAGTATAGCAATCTTAGCAAGACACCCCTACAATTTCAAAAAACTCAAGTTAAGTGGATAATCTTTTCAAATTTCTTAAGGGGTTTGGTCTAGTTTTTTATGAGGGACTCTATTTAGAACATATCAAGCTGAAATCTGATAATCCTGATAAAATCAACATTGCATTCATCATGTCCTTGAGTGTTTGATTTTTTCTCTGGGCTATTCCATTTTTTCAGGTGTATAAGGGGTTGAAAGCTCGTGAATAATCCCAACCTTTCCACAATACTCAACAAGGAAATTAGTACTATATCACCACCTCGATCAGACTTTAATCTCTTAATTTTCCTTCCCAGTTAGTTTTCAACCTCATCTTTGTACTTCATAAACACTTCCTCTGCATCACTTTTATTTTTTAATAAGTAAACCTTGGTAAATTGAGAACAATCATCCACAAAAGTAATATAATATCTCATGTCTCCTTTATTTTCACTATTCTTAAAATCACCAAAATTGTGTGCACCAAATCCAATAATTGTGACTCTTTCTCGGTTACTGACTTGAAAGGTTTCTTAGAGTGTTTAGCCTCAACACAAATTTGACATTTTTCTATTTCATTAGTGATCTGGTTAGGCAATAATTTTAAGCTTTGCATCCTCTTAATTGATCTCACATGCATATGCCCAAGTCTAGAGTGTTATAGGTTTAGAGACTCAACAATATAAGCAGAAGAAGTAGATGCGTTCATTTCAACATCAAGTACAAACAAACCCCCATTACAAAATCCTTTACCAACAAAGTTCACATTCTTAGTAAGAACTAGCTTACCATAATCAAAAGTAAGTTTGACACCAGCTTTGTTAAGTAATACTTTAGAAATAAAGTTTCTACGCACATCAGGAACAAATAGAACATTTTCTAACGTCAACACTTTTGCTTAACTGAGTTTTAGAGTGACCTTCCTAACTCCCTGGATTGGAACTCTACTGTAGTTGCCCATGTATACGAATTTACCATCAGCAACATCATTAAACTCTTTGAACAAGTCCTAGTTGGTGCAGATGTGGCGTGTGGCTCGTGTGGCTCATGTGTCAACGATCCACTCGACCAAAATTTCAGTAAGGTTGACTTTGGACACCACAATAATAATGATCTCCTTGTCATCACCAACTTCGACTATATTAGCTTAAGACTTACCAAAGCTCTTCTCGTTACCCCGTTGCTATCCCTTTTATTTTCCTTTCCTGAACTGCCATGGTTTCCATCATTGGTCCTTCTCATGGTTGATTATAACTTGGCAAAAAGCAATAGGACGACCTGACTTGTGACACCACTAACAGTCACCATCAATCCTTTTAACTTAAACCGATCGTTTTTGTTATTATTGAAAGACTTGTTTTGTCCACCATTCTTCTTAAAGTTATTTGCATTTCTATGTTATATCACATTAGCCTTAACAGTAGGGACAAGGGTGAGTAATTTAGTCTTATCTTGTGTACGATTGACATCCTCAATCTTTATATGCCCGATCAACTCCTGAAGCTTCATCTCTTTCTTCTTGTGCCTCAACTGGTTTTATACTCATTTCATGAGACAATCAATTTCTCAATAAGGCCATTAGCTTAACTCACACATGTCTATACCCTCGATAAGGATTTTAGCAACTAGGTTTTTATACTCGTGTAATTGGTCCATAATGGGCTTATCATCAATATCGGTAAATTTTAACCACCTAGCAACTGCATATTTCTTAGTACCGGTGTCATCCGTCCCATATTTGACTTCTAAGGCACCCTAAAATTTCTTAGCAATTTTGTACTTACAGTAGGTATCAAATAATGGATTTATCATATAGTTGAGCAACACCCCTAAGGATACAGTTATCCTTAGTTATCTTAAGATTGATGTTGTCACTGGAAATTTCTTGAAACAGTACATAATTAATTTCCTATTATTGAAAGTAAAACAAAATTTTCTCATACCATTGTTTTAAATTTCTTCCATCTAAAGGCTCTAATCTAGTTAAGTTAGGTATAATCCTTTAGGCTACGGTGATAGGGGTAGAACCTATTTATGGAAGAGTAAGTGCAGAACTTACATTAGTCTCATTAGTAGACGACATGTTGAATCCGGTAATAGAGATATCTTACACAAAACACTCAAGCAGTAGTAAGAACAGAGCAATATTCCAAAATAAACACACAGCAGCACGACCGAAAGAATTGCCGACAAAGAGTATAAAAAACACAATAATTTCCAACAATCAATAATTCTGACAAACAGTAGATAGAACACAATAAATATCCGATAAAGACAATTTTCTGAATTAGATTGTTAGCAAAAATAGCAGATATAATTAAATCGGAATAACTTATTTGAAAATGTAAAGCGTTCTGAAAATTCACTGCCCTAAGTTGAAAATTCCCCTCTACGATACAATAGAACCTTGAGATCCGACCTCATGATTAACATCTTCTCCACCAGTTTCGGTGTACTCCAAAGGATAAAGTAGGAACTGTCTTCATGAATGAAAAGAAAAACAGACAGATGTAGAACAGACCGAATATATGTGTGTCAGAAAATGAAGAAAGCGTAAAGATGTCTGCCTTATATGATATGTGCGACGTATGGAGCAAAATTAAAAGAAATCACAACTACAGGGGTAATCAAAAGAAAGCAGATGTGTGGGTATATATAGAAAAAGTGTTGCGTACATTGTCACTAGAATAAAGAGGTATTTAGGTGCATTAATGTTATAAAGTTATTAACTATAAAGAGATGAGCGTTGAATAACAATGATGGTGATAACGTTTTTTGATATAAAGAGGACAATAACGTTGAGATGTTGTTGGAAACAAGTATTGAACCAATAACACCAACATCATCTAAGTAGTGTTTATAGGTATCTAACATATTTTTATTCTAATTGATTGTCCTATTTAAACTTAAAGTTAAGAATGACAATAAATCAAGTTGGAATTAAGATTAGCATCGGTTGAATTAAACTCGGACATACAGGTGTATGTTGTTTGCAGAGGACATTGTATTGGTCAAAGAGACGAAAGAAGAAGTTAATAGGAAGCTAGAGATGTGGAGACAGACTTTGGAGTCAAACGGTTTGTGGTTAAGTAGATCGAAGACCGAGTACATGGCATGCAATTTTGCACAGAGTTCAGAGGACGATGGACAAGAAGTTCGGATTGGAACTCACGCGATAACCCAGAAGGATAGTTTTAAATATCTGGGCTCTATCATACGAGAGGATGGAGATATTGAAAGCGATGTAATTCATCGCATCCACGCTGGATGGGTGAAATGGAGAGTGGTAACTGGAGTCTTATGTGATAGGAAATTTTCACTAAGGCTGAAAGGAAAATTCTATAGGACGGCCATACGACCAGCTCTGCTCTGTGGCTCTGAATGTTGGCCTATGAGAGTAACGCAAGTGCGAAAGTTTGAAGTGACGGAGATGAGAATGATGAGATAGATGTGTGGTTGTACGACGTTAGATAGAATACTAAATAGGGTGTACAGAGAGAAGTTAGGCATTACGGCTATCGGCGACAAGTTGAGGGAGTGGAGATTACGATGGTTCGAACACGTGCGCGGAAGAAGTGTGACAGAACTAGTCAGGCGAGTTGAAGGGATTCAAGTCGAAGGAAAGCGAGGTCGAGGGAGGTCAAGGAGGACATGGGAGGAGCAGATCAGACTGGACTTACAGGCGCTAAATCTATCTGAGGATATGACACCCGATAGAAACAGTTGGCGACGCAGAATTTCGATATTAGACGTATAAGGCGCGCAGGGGCGTGAGAGGTAAAGCGGCCTTTAGACTGCTCTGAAAATATAACCTGTGATTTGAAGTGCGGGAGACAAAGGGCTACAGATCGACACTTAAAGTGGTTTAAAGTAGTTAATGTAATATGTGTTTATTTTTGCTTTTTGTTTATTGTTTCGACCTGTCATTCTTATAAGTAGCCCTCCACGGAGTCGAAGTGCTACAAATTGTCTATAGACTCCTAGTTCGACGGATGGTCTGTCTGTCAATCGACCGTACCTCCGCACGACCTCTTGCCCTCCTACTGAAGCCCCATGAGGATACGACCTCTGCCTAGGACAAGTAGAACACGTTTAGGGTGAGATTAGAGTCTCATATAAGAGATGATTAGGTTTTACTTCTGCTATAATAGATAGCAAACGATAGATCAAGAATAGGCCATATAGGAAGTGTATATGTATATACATATGTATTATTTACCTAGTGTGTTTTTATGTTATTGATATTCATTTTATTTTATTGGTATTTTCATTACGTTAATTTCCTGATTTTATTTTATATATATCTCTGCTTATGTCTGCTCACATATTTACATCTTCATGTATTTATCTATTTTCATTTCCCTGTGCATTCTATAGGTTATAGTTTCCATGCATATACATATATTGTTATACTTATACAGTGACATACTTGCATTGGTCTGGTCTGTTTCTTTGTGTTTGTTTGTTTGTGTTTGTTTGTTTGTTGTTATTTGTTGTTGCTCTTACCTTAGTCGGGGGTCTATCAGGAAACAGTTTCTGTATCTCTGTTAGAGGTGCGGGCATCTTACTTTCCCCATACCCTACTTAGACGATAATTTATGTATGTTTGGTTTGGTTTGATTATCGGTTGAATTAAACTCAACTTTCTTTAACTTGAATATGATCGAAACTAAAAATAAGTGTCAAGATTTGAGACTCGTGGTGGGTTAAGTCTAAAAATTATAATTCTAAAAAAAAAATTTAGCCTATAACAACAGAACGATGTTGTTTCAATACAAAAGTAAGTCAAGTTGTAAGCTCGAGTTTGATTTCAAGTTTAACTAAAATTTTGGTCAACTTAGGCTGAACTAGACTTTAGCTAAATTGATGACACTATGTAGACGATAATCATAAGTAAAGATGGCAACAAGTCGAGCCTACTATCGATTTGACCCAACATTCACTGCACAGGACCTAAAACTCAACTAGGCTCATTATGTCATTCATATTCGCTTGAATTGCACTAACAGCTATATTTTTGAACTTTAGATCAAGCTTAAGTCCTGATTAAAATCTAAACCAAATTTAATTTGTTAACTTCAAGCTGACTTAAATTAATATTGTCATTCTTAATCATAAAGGACTCAAGTTTGATTCAATTTTTCTAGGTCCGAGCTGAACTCAAGTATAGATATTAATGGGCTGAGATGAGTTCGGGCTACTCCTAACCTAGCCCGGCCTAACTCCAGGCTACCATGACTAAGCCCGTAATTCGACTTATCATATATTTTTTTTAAAAACCAGTCAAAATAATGTCGTTTTTGACAAAATAATTGAACCATCAGTTGTCAATGACTTGATTAACCCGAGTTAGGCTCTTTTTGTCATCCCTAAATTCAAGGCCCTTCATAAAATGTTGTATAAAGATTTAATTAACAAGAAAGATTCCTAGAAATCAAACCAATTACTAGAAAACCAGCAGCAAGAGTTAATCAACTACCAGAAAACTTATACTATTTTCTTAGCAGACAATCCAAAAATGAGAATTAAGATAAGAAAACATAAATCCATGACAAGGCTGACACTAGCCGACTCCAAAAAATATTAGGCCGATTGGATTTGGGTTTTCCAACAATAACAACCTAAATAGCCGCATGAAGTTATGACAGCGCCCAAGATTCAGACCAATGACCAGTAAGCTATTGACATGTTTAGGATGTTAGAAATCTGACAGGTTTGATCTGGTCCACCATAAGGAGCTGACATCGAAGGGCCCAAGAAAAAGAACAACCTTCTAAATCAAAAGCAGAAAACCAATCATCAAATCTGAATAATAGCTACAGATTGGCTTCATATAGTAGTGGAGACAAGCGTGCTAAGTTTCGATCATATATTTTTACTCGTTTTTCAATTCTATTATATTGTCTTAAATTGTGTAAAAATACATTTTATGATATTAAAATTATCGGAATTATATAAATTTGATTATATGCATAATAATAAATTATTTGATAATTTATATTAAAATAATTTAGCAAATAATTAAAAATTATCTGATAACTTAACAATATTATAAAATGATAACCTCAATTTTAAGAATGATATTTCAATTCGAATTTTACTCAATTTAGCCTTTTCTTATTCATAATTAATGAACAAATTCTTAATTAACTAAATTTTAAATTAGGCTGGAGTTTTATTCAATGGATGAATAAATTTATAATTAAAATGATATTATTTTAATATAAAATTTAATTAAGTTTCGAAGCTTAAATTTAATAGGAGTGAACTTGAGCTTAAATTAGTAATTAAATTGTGTTTTAATTTAATTTAACTTAACTTGGAAACAATAAATTAAATCTGAATTTATAAAATTTTAAATTAAAGTCTAGAACTTAAAATTCAATTTGAACCGTCCAGAGTCCCTTCGTCCAACGCTAGGCTCTACTCACACCTCGACACATTTGCAGGTTTCGAGACAACAACACGTAATTTAAATGGTTACGTTCTGATTCATGCCTGTAACGTGCGTTCTTGAGGTAGGGCATCGAAATCACAAGATAAGAGATAATATAAGTTAATACATGCAATGTTCGTGGATGAATCTTAGAGTCCTCAGACACTTTAAGGCAGATCTGGTTTTTGCCGCTTAAGATAGATAAATAGGTAAACCTGAGCACTCAATCATGTGACCTCCTAACACTGCACAGCCTCACGTGACTAGAAAACCAACTTTGTCCATCACTGATTAGAATATGGCAGGCAAAAACTGAATCAGATATGGTCCTGGATATAACTAGTGCTAGACATGTAATCCCTTTTATTGGAAGAATTAAAAGGCATCTATTTGCTAGCTGTTTAGTTGTTTTGGTGGGTAAGGGTATTCCGAATAATTTTCTATAAAGTTCTGATAAAAATTTAAGAATTTATGTACTTGAATAAATAATAAATTTAAAATAAAAAATAAGATTGACTCGAATTTCATTGGTTTACTTGTATGCATAAAAATGCCTGTTTGAATGATCTTATATCAGTATAACTTTTGTTAGTAGGGCTTTTCTGAGAAGAACTTTTCTAAGAAGCTAGTTACTGTTTGAGTGTCATTTAGAAAAGAGTTTTTTTTGAAAAAGTTTTATATAATAAATTGCTTGGCAACATAAAAATAAAAAATACTTTTAATTTTAACTATATTTTATTTTGTAATTAAAAATATTTATTTATATAAATATTATTTAAAATATATTAAACAGTATGGAAAACACAATATATTAATTATTATATAATTTTAAACCATATAAAACATTAATAAAAATATATCTAACCAAATCTTTTGTATGAATTATAACATAAGAAAAACTAATATCAAAAATAAATATTAAAACATATAAAAAAGTCAAATAATATTATATAAATCTCAATATAAATGTGAAGATGTGTTTGTAGGTATTGTGAGAATTATGTGTAAAACATAAGGGTAAAAGAGACTAAAAAATAAGCTCGTTAATTTATCTGAAAAATTTACCTGAAAAAATACTTTTTAGATAAGCTTTAAATTTGAGCTTCTTAAAAAACTGTATTTTAACTAAGAAAATATTTATATTTATTTAAAAAGTGTTTTTTTATTTTACAAACACACATTCATTTTTTTTAATTTTTGTAGTAAAAAAAAAAAATTATTCATCTACTAAATGTTCAACCAAACAAGCACTGAGACAAAGACGGTGAATAACTACTTTTGAAAGTTAGGTTAATAGAATTAAAATGCCCAGACGTTCTTCTTTTATCAAGAAATATGACAGCAACTACTCATAAAACCTGGACCTGAGAAGCATTTGCAGAAGTACGGGACTTTATGGTGGGACTTTATGGTAAGTTTTAATCTCGAAGGCTTAGTATGAAAAGTGTATAACCCCCGAGTTTAATACGAAATTTAATTAGTTTTGATTTATTGATTTTGAATTAAATTGATATAAAATTATTAAATTTATCTTATGATACATTCAAAGGTGCATTCATCAACATCATACATGTAATGTTTCAATTTATTTAGAGCATAACAACACTACAAAGATAAGACATTTCTGAAGCTTTGCTTACGGTCTTGGTGGATTTTCTCTATTCTTTAGTAACCTATCAAAAAATCAACAAGAAGCCTTTGTGCAACAGAGAACTAATGGAATTAAAATGCCCAAACGTTCTTCTTTTATCAATAAATATGACAGCAACTACTCATAAAACCTGGACCTGTGAAGCATTTGCAGAAGTACGGGACTTTATGGTAAGTTTTAATCTCCAAGGCTTAAGAAGTATGGGACTTTATGGTAAGTTTTTATCTCGAAGGCTTAGTATGAAAAGTGTATAACCCCCGAGTTTAATACGAAATTTAATTAGTTTTGATTTATTGATTTTGAATTAAATTAATATAAAATTATTAAATTTATTTTATGATATATTCAAAGGTGCATTCATCAACATCGTACATCTAATATTTCAATTTATTTAGAGCATAACAACACTACAAAGAAAAGACATTTATGAAGCTTTGCATACGGTCCCGGTGGATTCTCTCTATTCTTTAGTAACCTAGCAAAACATCAACAAGAAGCTTTTGTGCAATAGAGAACTAATGATAGAAAATCTTTACTTCTTTTACATCTACACACACTATATGTATATACACAACCTTACCGTATATTATATATTATAACATGTTTTACTATAAGGGATAGAATAAATTAATTGTGTCATTTTAAAGATAATATGAATTATAATTTAATATACCAACATATAGTTATTAGAATATTGTCGTGTGTCTTAAATGCAATTAGTAAATTATTAACCATTTTATTATAATTATTAAACATACATTAGATAATTCGATTAATAGTTATGCATATGAAATTAATGCTGTGATTATATTAGCCCACATATATTTCTGACATTTTATTGATACATTACAATTTATTAATTAAGTTATTTTAAATAAATCATCAACCAAATAATGAATTCAACTCAACTCTATAGATAATTAGAACGAATCTTTTGCTGATTTTACGTCAAGGCAAGCAGGCCTTGTTCTTTTTGGACAAGAACGGCCATTCAGTGGGTGATCTCAATGCTTTTGACCAGTTGTGTTTGGAAAAGCACAAGACTTTAAGCAGACAAGTGATCCATTATGTGCTGTGAAGTCGACTTGTGTTAAGGTGACTCCAAGCTTTCAGACTCTTCCATGTAAATCAGATTAGTCGTCAATCACACACCCACACACATAAATCTCTTAACGCATTATTATTTACAATAATATAAAGTATATTATAACATTTTTATTATTTGATTTTAATTTTAATCATTATAATTTACGTTTTATAATATTATTTAACTATCTTAAATCTTTTTATATTTTGATAAAATTTATTAAGTTTTATTTTAAATTACATAAGGTTTCAACATGATATTATTTAAAAATATAAATATAGATAATAAAATACAACGAAATAAATTGTATAATAAATACAATACAAAAATAAGTGGTAATTTTTAAAATACAAAATTAAAACAAAACATTTGTTAAAATGAAATTAAATGTGATTGGGACACTAATACGAGTTAGAGGACTTAACATTGAATATTGGAAGTTGACCTGGCCGTCTACATGACTCCTACAGTTAGATTTATTCCAAATACAAACAAACTGCCACTCCAACTTCTTTAACTTTGTTGCAACTTGTTTACAATGGAGTTCTTGACATATTATATTAAGTAATAATTAACATAAGATATGTGATACACATCATATGTTAGTAATTAACAAGTTTTAAGTTTAAATTGATAAGAAATTAATAATTTGAAAGATAATAAGTTAAGAATGGAAATATACTATAAATTATCATATATACTTAAATATATAAATCATTTGCTAAATAATAAATATAAAATATATGTCAATTACACTATATTGTGAGTGATTTTATATGTTTATAATAAAAATTTAGAGATTTTATTTTTGAGAGAATAGACATTTATAAAGAGGTAAGATTATTAGATGGGATGATTGACAAAGTATCTTCAACCTTTTTATTTCACGAAGTTTATTTGCCCATTAAACCCTCTGTTTCATTTACTTTGTTCATTTGTTTCATTAAGTCTTATCTGTACATTTATGTAGAGTCTATATAAATTTATAGATAAGATTTAATGGAACAAAATATGAATACCATAATTGATACAGGAGACTTGATCTCGTTCATTTGTAAAATGTCTTTAAAATAAGCACAAGTTATATTCTATAGAAGCATTTAATCTTTAATTAATAATGTACTAACTAGATGATAAAATGGAGTTATTTATTTCCAAATTTAGAATAAGCTTAAAAGCTGTATTAAGTGGTAATTACATAGTAATACAGCTATTATATAAAATTAAAAAAAGGAAGAATTAAAACCCTAACTCCCAAAGGGGCTGTACCCTTGGACTCGATCATCGCGGTTACTTCTGAAATCCAACGGTTCAGATCTGTCCACCACTCCTGCCTATCAGTCTCCTCTTTCAGTTCACCCTGTGTCTTTATCAGGCCAATCTCTCTCTTAAGAAGCATGGCAAAAGCCACCAACATCCTCGATCATCTGCAACACATGACCATCTCTAACTGATCTCTGTATTTGCATCCAAATTTAAGATCTTAACACGAAAACCACTATTTCACGCACAATCGCGACTTGGGTTTCGCTCTTTTTTCTTTCTTTTTTGATTTTTTTTTACACATAGATTATTGGTTTTGAACCATTTCATCGAGAAATCAACTTATTTGAGCTTAGATTAAGAAACCTAGTTCTTACTTGTCAGATTCAACTGAAGTTTTAGTATAAAGATTCAATCTTTCACATTCGTATCTAATGATCACAGATACATACCGGAATACATTACACGATATCTCAATCCGATCAATGCTTAAGAACGAGGATTTGGGAAATCTTATCAGAGAGCAAAGGTTACAACAAGAGGCAGCAACCGAAAGAGAGAAAGAACTCAACATTTTCCGAAGTGGGTCAGCCCCACCTACAGTGGAAGGGTCTTTGAGTTCATTTGGAGGGTTGTATGATTCTGCAGCCATACACGGCATCAGAAAGAGCAATGAATGTGGTTTTTTGAGAGAAGAAGAGATAAGGTCTGATCCAGCTTATGCTAATTATTATTATTCTAATGTGAACTTGAATCCTAGATTGCCACCTCCTCTTGGGTCGAAGGAGGATTGGAGGTTGGCACAGAAATTACATTATAGTAGTGATGGTGTTGGGGTCAATTCTGTTGTTGGAGATGGAAGGAAAGAAAGCGAAGCTGGTTATGGAGAACGACAAACGTCTCTTTTCTCTGTGCAGCCAGGATTTGGTGAAGGGAAGTACGAGAATGGGAATGGTGAGAGTGTGGAGTGCGGAGGAGATGGGCTGATAGGGTTGCCGAGTTTGTGTCTAGGAATGAGGCAAAAGAGCATAGCAGAGATGATTCAGGTGAAGTTTGGAACTACCATTGTCCTTCTTTTTTTTTTTTGTATTTGTTTGTTTCCTTTCTGGTTTTTATGTTTGTTTGTGGGTTGATTTGTCTACTGAAACGTTTCTCACAATACCTATTATTTTTGTCCTTTCTTTTATATGTTGAGCAAATCATCTTTATTTCATATGGTTTTGTTAATTATTGGCTCCAATGCTGTTTTACATACTTCCTCTTCTAGGTAAATGTCTTGTCTGTTTTATTGGTTTGGTTTTTAGATTCTTAGAAATCATTAGTTGATGTTGGGTGCAATCTAGATATTTTGTGTTCAGGCATGTAATGTTTAGAAAATTACCAATTCTGAGCTTCCAGATGCATTCTGGTATGAACTCTTTTTTTTTTCATTGAGAATTGTGAGGGTAATAGCTGAGATGATAGGAGTATATCCATGCACTTTCTATTCAAATGTTTATTAATTTCTGGGAGCCTAAGTCTGATTACTATCTTTGGATCAGTCATTTATACATGCTATTCTTGATATCAACCAGGTCAAGATCTTCTGTGTATTTCTTTTAGTTATCTTGGTCCCTGCTTTTGGCATTACAATTTTGCTTTACGACGCAGGATGATTTGGATCATGTAAAACCCATCTCAAGGCATCCTTCACGACCACCAAGCCGCAATGCATTTGATGAAGGCGTAGATGTTTTTGAAGGCCATTTTGCTCATCTTCGTCGTGATTCAGTGCCTGATGATATTTTGTACAATGCAAATAAACAGGGTGGGTCTCTGATCCCAAATACTGGTTCATCAGCTTCTCTTAGTTATGCTTCTGCTGTAGGTAACTCATCACGAAGTGGTACACCTGACCCTCAGCTCCTGGCTAGAGCTCCCAGTCCTCACATTCTACCCATTGGAGGAGGCAGCACAAGTTCTGTGGATAGGAGGGGTGGGAATGGTTCAAATATATTTAGTGGGATTTCATCAAGTTTGAGTGAGTCTGAGTTGGTTGGTACTTTTTTGGGGCTAAATCTGTTGACAGATCAGATTGTTGATGAAGAGACCCACTCACATTCACATACCCAAACTGGAATTGATGATTGCCAGAACGCGTTCCGTATGTTAGGCAACCATAAGAACATCAAGCAACAGTCATATGTGAAGTTTGTGCCAGCCAACTCTTACATAAAAGGACCTGCTATGCCAAATCTTAGTGGCAGAAGTGGCTCTCCTCTTACGCATCCAAATATGGATAACATGTATTCTTCTTTTGCGAACTATGGCTTAAACGGGTATCATATTAATCCTTCATCTCCGTCTATTGTTGGAGCTCAGCTTGGGACTGGGAACTTGCCACCATTATTTGATAACACTTTTGCTGCATCTGCCATTGGTGGAAATGGCTTGGATGCTGGATCCTTGGGTTCATTAGACCCCAATCTGATGGCAGCTGCAGTGGAATTGCATAACCTTAGTAGAGTTGGAAATCAAAGTGGAGGTAATGCTGGTTTTCAGGATCCCCTTATGGATCCGCTTTATCTGCAGTACCTTCAATCCAATGAGTATGGTGCTGTCAACGAAGCTGCAATTGATAGGGAATACCTGCGTAATCCATATATGGACCTTCTACAAAAGGGTTACCTTGGAACCTTGCTTGCACCTCAAAAATCACAGTATGGTTTGCCCTACCCTGGCAAATCTGGTAGCTTGAGTCATAGTTTTCATGGAAACTCGGCTCTTGGTCTTGATCTGTCTTATCCTGGAAGTCCATTAGGGGGACCCCTGCTTCCACATTCTCCTATTGGATCAGGTAGTCCAGTCATGCAGAGTGAAAGAAATTTCCGTTTTTCATCTGGGATGAGGAATCTTTCTGGGGGTCTTGTTGGAGGCTGGAACTCAGAATCTGGTGGTATCCTAAAAGAAAATTTTCCTTCTTCCTTACTGGATGAGTTCAAAAGCAATAAAACTAGATGCTTTGAACTTTCAGAAATTGCTGGTCACGTTGTCGAGTTCAGGTATATCTTCATTGTTGCAATCTTCATTTCTTTTAGTTTGGGCATCCTGATATGTGATCATATTTGCTGTATATCTTCAATGGACAGCGCTGATCAGTATGGGAGTCGATTCATTCAACAGAAACTTGAGACTGCTACAATAGAAGAGAAAAACATGGTCTTCTCTGAAATTATGCCCCAGGCCCTTTCTTTAGTGACTGATGTGTTTGGTAATTATGTGATTCAAAAGGTATTTTCTGGTAGTAATTGATTTGTATAATTTTTTATTCGAGTCATGTGATGAAATAGTTGCATTCACATCTGAAAAGAAAGCTGGAATGATATAACACTGGCTAAGTTCTTTTTGTCCTACAGTTTTTTGAACATGGTTCTACATCTCAAATAAGAGAACTGGCTGACCAGCTAACTGGGCATGTGCTGACCCTTAGCCTTCAAATGTATGGCTGCCGGGTGATCCAAAAGGTATACCTATGTAATGACTCGACTAGGTACACTTATGTAATGACTCGACTGTGACATTTCTTTGTTCAAATGGCAGACATTATGCATATCACAATCTTTTCCTGTAGGAAGGCCATATATTTGAATGTTTATGTCCTACGGAAAAGTGTGCATTTCTATGTAACACTTGTGTTGACCTTATTAATTATATGCACTTTTATATTGTACAGGTGAAACTTTGTTTACTATCTGTTGGCTAATAGCAAAATTACATATTAAATTTCACTATCAGACACCCGAATTTTACTTTTAGCACATGTTGGTTTAACTTTCAGGCTATAGAAATAGTTGAGCTGGATCAGCAGACTAAAATGGTGAAAGAGCTCGATGGTCATATTATGCGATGCGTACGTGATCAGAATGGAAACCACGTCATCCAGAAGTGTATTGAATGTGTACCTGAAGATTTTAGACAGTTCATTGTTTCAACATTTTATGATCAAGTTGTCACATTATCCACCCATCCATACGGTTGTCGTGTTATACAGGTTTGTGATTTTCAGTCTCACAATTGCATGAATCTGCATATGCTTTACCTGTTAAATAGATTCATGTTATCCGCAGCTTCAAAGGTAAGTACTGTAATTTGTCAACAATGTTTTCTTACAGAGAGTTCTGGAGCACTGCCACGACGTGAAGACCCAGAAAATAATGATGGATGAAATATTGCAAGCTGTTTGCATGTTGGCACAAGATCAATACGGAAATTATGTTGTACAGGTTTGTCTGCGATTGTGAATGTTTTTTCATCTTGACAGAAGTGTGGCAGTGATATAGGATGTTAACACAAGGTGTAGGATTTTAAAGCATGACATCCTCTGGATGAAGTGATGGTCCACAATTTTCGTAGCTTAATCATTTTCCAAGCCTCACCACTTGTCTAAACCTGCACATAGATTCTGAATTACTAACCAATGATATGAAACAGAAATTTAGTTGCCACCATCAACTGTACAATATTTTACCCACCTTCTCCATACATGTTGCTTGGTTTTTACATGAATAGTTGGTTTATTTTCATATGGGAGTTTGAAAGTTGTTTCTATAAAATGTTGCAGCACGTCTTGGAGCACGGAAAACCACATGAACGATCTGTTATAATTGCTAAGCTAACTGGGCAAATAGTTCAGATGAGCCAACAAAAGTTTGCCTCCAATGTCATTGAAAAGTGTTTAACATTTGGTACTCCTACAGAAAGACAGACCTTGGTTGATGAGATGCTTGGTAATACTGATGAAAATGAGCCTTTTCAGGTCTGTGATTATACTTTGAAAGCTTCTAAACCTGTAGATTTTTATTTTGTTGCCCTATCATCTATTGCTGCTTTGTCTTTATGTTTACCTGTAATTTCCATTCTATACGATCTTCTCAGATCACCAATCCATACTTTTCCTCCACCTTTTTCCCTTCACAACCCTAATGATATTCTTTTTAGCTCTGAGTATGAAATATCCTATATTTTCCTCTTAAAGCAGGTGACTAAATGTCCATCTCCATTAGTGCATGGTTGCTCTAATGTTTGTTAAGAATGCTCTCGTTCACTTTGTATGACACGGTTCTTGATTTTCCTTTTGATACTGGGGGCAACTAATGTAAAATTGTTTCAAATTTGAAATATCAAAGCTCTTTCCATGTATTTCTGTGTTCAATCTTTTGCAGGTCATGATGAAAGATCAGTTTGCAAATTATGTTGTACAGAAAGTGCTGGAAACTTGTGATGACCAGCAACTTGAAATAATCCTCAATCGAATAAAGGTTCACTTAAATGCTTTGAAAAAGTATACGTACGGGAAGCATATAGTTGCACGTGTAGAGAAACTCGTTGCAGCCGGAGGTAATTATAATTCGGATACGACTACCGTAAAGATTTTTTTTAAAAGTAAAACTAACTATGATTGGCATAATGTCATTGCAGAAAGGAGGATCAGTGTCCTTACTCTGCATCCAGCGGCATAAATGGCATAGAACTGTACAGCTAACTGAGGAAATAGTATGAGCTTCCCTTTCTTCCTTCTTACTTACTATGTCCAGAGGCTGCCCTGTTTAGTTACTTAAATGAACAGGAGCTGTATGAAAATAAAACTGTTGCTATATACTTAAAAGTTGTACATTTTTAGTTTGAGGCTATACCTAGAATCAAAGCTAGCTGCGGCTCAGATGATGAAGTTGCTGATCCTTGCAGGGACTAAAGTTACTTTACAAGTTTTAAGGGTGTATAATAGATAAGGTAGTACAGTTTATATTCCAATTTGGAGACTGGAAAATTTCTTACATATGGATCCTTTTTTTCCTTTATCTTGTTTGAAGGGCTTTTTGTTTTCCTGATTCTGTTGTCTTGTGAGTGTGGTTTGCCTCTTGGTTAAGAACTGTTTACCTCTTCAAAGTAGGGATGGCGACTGAAACCGGCCATGATCAAGCTCAAACTTGAAAGATTTTCGAGTCTAAACCTATCGTGCCTGATCTGGCCCGTTAAATTTGAATCACTTGTACTTTATTTTTTATAATTGGTTGGATTTGAAAAGAGGTTGGCAATGGTCGGGTCAAGTTAAGTTTGTCTCTAGCCCGGTATGGCTCAATCCTCAAGAAGCGACTCGAGCCTGTTTAGAATCTCGAGCAAGCTGGGATGAGATCTTCTGTATCTATTATCTTGTACCTATTCTGTACTATGTAATCTCATCCGTATATTTCTCTGGGTCTTACATGGGTTCTACACATTTGTATGGCTAAGATCGCATGGTACAGAGTAGGTACAGAGGATCTAGTTTCGAGCAAGCCTGACTTTTGAGTTTTTTAAACTTAAAAATTAAAATGATGTATTGGGGAGAGAAATTGTGTTGAAGTTTAGCCGATTCGAGTTTGATCTATTGATTTCATGTCAAAGTTTTTTTTTTTAAATTGAGGAATTTCCAGTCGTTATCTTTTAGATGCATATTAGGTAAATTTTTGGATTGACGTAATAGCCCGTAAATTATATCAGTCGGGTACTTTACATTATACAAATTTTGTATGACAGATTCGATCGAGAAAACGGAAGTAGGAGGATCTTTTAGTCCTATACTTCTCCCTCTACTAAAAGATGTTAAGACTTAATTTGTCAAATTTATTTGGAAAATTTTCCAGGACGAAGTTCAGACGAAATTGGCTTAACTTCGGTTGGTTTCGTATACCTTTACTCCAAAAATGGTGCCAAAGGAAAAATTCAAAGGCTACTCTTTTCACGTCTAAAGTGCACACCTCAAAGCTAATGTTCTAAGTTTGAGATGTTTTCATCTTCTTATAAATTTGATCAGTAGTGTTTAACTGGGGGTAATGATTAATCTATTCTTACGAGAGGATGTAACATAAGGAAATCCAAGGAAAATTGGGAAACTTCTTATCTGTTTTTGAGAGAAAAACCATTACAACATACCTGTCATGAACCAACATCACTCAGCCGGTTCACTGTGGCATTTTCCGGTCACCGGCTGGTTTTGTTTTCGATTCAGTCTCAATCTTTTCCGGCTCTTTCGCAAGGTAACCGGGAAATCCGGTTTCTCGTACCTTAAAAACGGTCCAGTTTCATTGTCTAATCGGATGACCCGGTAAAAACAACCAAACCGGCTAAACCTTGCCCTAACTGGTCCGTCCGGTTATCCAAACCCCTTGTTTTTGTAGACCGCCTCAACCCCCTCGACTCGGTTCTTTTTTCTCAACGATTCGTCTCAAGCAAAAAAAGAACATAGCATGCAACTCAAGTAAGTTCTTAGTTTTCGTGTGTTCATGTCTATGGTTCTTCCTCTCGTGTTGTTACAACAATTGAGGCCTATATGGTAAAGGGTCTTTGTCAATTCAGTTTGCTTGGTTCAAGGTGGATTGAATTGTATACGGAGGAACATAGATTTTCCCTTTTAAGAATTCTGAGATACAAAAGACATTATCAGAAGTTTTGAGTGATCTGAATTCTTAAAGTTTTGTTGTAGATGGGTTCTAATTTGGAACCTGTACCAATAACGTCACAGAAACATGACCCTGCATGGAAGCATTGTCAAATGTTTAAGAATGGTGATAGAGTTCAGCTTAAGTGTGTGTATTGCAGTAAGATGTTTAAAGGAGGAGGGATTCATAGGATCAAGGAACATTTAGCTGGGCAAAAGGGAAATGCATCTACTTGTTTACGAGTTCCTCCAGATGTTAAGATTAATATGCAACAAAGTTTAGATGGGGTTGTTGTGAAGAAGAGGAAGAAGCAAAAGATTGCTGCGGAAATAACGAAATTGAATCCAGTTTCTACCGATATAGAGGCTTTTGGGAATGATGAGCAGATTGTTAATACTGAAACAGAGTTAGTTGCAGTTTCTAATGAGATAGAGCCTAATTCAATTATGTTAGCTAGTCAAGAGCATGAAACGAGCAAGAGTGGGCCAAGAAGGAGGAGGGGGAGACGTAAAGGTTCTGGTGTGATTGCTACTGCAAATTCTGCTGTTCCTGTGAATGATAGTTTATTTTCTAAAGGCATTTATGATAATATTCATATGGCTATAGGAAGGTTTTTGTTTGATATTGGGGCACCTTTGGATGCTGTGAACTCAGCTTTCTTCCATCCAATGGTTGAAGCTATTGCTTCCGGAGGATCAGGTGTTATGATGCCTTCATACACAGATCTTCAAGGTTGGATACTTAAGAGTTCTTTTGAGGAAGTGAAGAATGATGTTGATAGGTATAAGGGAAGTTGGTCGAGGACTGGTTGTTCTGTTTTGGTTGATCAACAGAACACAGTGATGGGCAGGATTGTGCTAAATTTTTTAGTTTACAGTCCTGAACGAGTGATGTTCCTGAAATCTGTGGATGCTTCTGATATTATAAACTCACCAGATGCCCTTTATGACCTGATTCGCAAGGTGGTTGAAGAAATTGGAGTAAGACATGTTTTGCAAGTTATTACTAGTATGGAAGAGCACTATATTGTTGCAGGAAGAAGGTTATCAAATACTTTTCCAACTCTTTATTGGGCTCCTTGTGCATCTCATTGTCTAGATTTGATATTTGAAGACTTTGCAAAACTTGAGTGGATAAACTCAACAATCGAACAGGCGAGGTCTATCACAAGATTTGTTTACAATCATAGTGTGGTCTTGAATATGCTGAGGAAATATACCTCTGGCCATGATATTATAGAACCAGGAATCACTCGATTTGCGACAAACTTTTCAACATTGAAACAAATTGTCAATCTTAAACATGCTTTGCAAAGTATGGTTACATCACAGGAGTGGATGGACTGCCTGTACTCCCGGAAACCAGGGGGGCTTGAAATGTTAGATCTGATAAGCAATCAATCATTCTGGACCTCATGTACCCTAATAGTCAATCTAACAAATCCTCTCTTGCGAGTCTTGAGAATTGTTAGCTGCAAAAGAAGGCCTGCAATGGGTTATGTCTACGCGGGGATGTATCGAGCAAAGGAAGCGATTAAGAAAGAGCTAGTGAAGAGGGAGGAGTACATGGTCTACTGGAATATCATAGATCATTGGTGGGAACAACAATGGAATCTCCCTCTTCATGCTTCTGGGTTTTACCTTAATCCCAAGTTCTTTTACAGTATTGAGGGAGACATACACAATGAGATCCTCTCTGGGATGTTTGATTGCATTGAGAAGTTGGTTTCTGATATAACAGTCCAAGATAAGATCATCAAAGAGATAAGCTTATACAAGAATGCAGCAGGAGATCTTGGAAGGAAGATGGCTGTTAGATCTAGAGACACCCTGCTTCCTGGTGAATCCATTTTTGTTAGACTGAATTACTAGCCAATTTTTGAGTCCAGATTGGTCTTTTTCATGCCTATGCATATGCTTTTAGATATTACTTGTGTTTTGCTTTGTGCATTGCACAATAGAGCTTTACTCATTGAAGAGAACTCTTTGGTCTGGTAGGATAATCTGGTTTAAATCATGGAATGCCAAAGGCTTTTTGCTTTCCCATGCAATTATCTGAAATGCTCGATTTATGTTTCTCTTTAATGTGTACTGTTTGCCCTGCCACGTTGATGTTTTATCTAGTACTTTCTCCTAATGTAACAGCTGAATGGTGGTCCACATATGGAGGAAGCTGCCCAAATTTGTTGCGGTTGGCCATTCGTATTCTCAGTCAAACCTGCAGTTTAATCGGATTCAAGCAAAACCAGATCCCGTTTGAGCGATTACATGACGCAAAAAATTGCCTTGAACGTCAACGACTCTGCGACCTAGTTTTTGTGCAGTACAACCTCAGATTAAGACAAATGCAAGTGTTACCCTTGATGATTGTATAATTTCTTAAGATGGTTTCTTTTTCTAACTGAATCTTTTCTTGTCTCTCAGAAATGAACAGGATATCATAGACCCTCTATCATTTGACAGTACTGGTTTTCTAAAGGACTGGGTCACAGAGAAGGACTTGTGCTCAGATGATAATGTAAATGCTGATTTTATGACACTTAATCCCCCATCTGTCAGGAAAGAGCTTGTGAGATCACCACATGATGAAATTGAAGGCTTAGGAGCAGGTATTTGAAGTCCATTTGATGTGAACCAGTAATAATCTTAGTCTCGTTCATGACATTTTGTGACTTAAAAAGTGATTCTTAGCATGTAAATGGTTCGTGAATATGCAGGATTTGATGATTATGAGATTTTCAACAGAGTCAAGGACCAGGAAGAGGATAATATTGAAGGTAATGCCACTGCATAATAGATCCGCGAGCGGTCGAATGTGAACTGATTTTTTTTTTAGGATTCACTTTGATCACTATATCGTTTTCCTCCATAATTCACCACACCTACTCTTAGATGAACAGTTTAGGTTGTCCAAACCTGTTGGATTTAGTCAGTAGGATGACTAAGCTAGCTTATGTGCAGGAAACTGGTAGGCATGTCTTAATTGGCTCATGTTTGGTTTCTGGTATTTCCTACATTTTTAGGCTTATCTCAATCATAAGGATATGGTTGTCTATGTAAAGTGCATTTTTTTCCTTAATGTTCAAGCAGATTTCAAGTCTCCAAGAAAATTTTGTGCTTTGGTATCTATTTACCCCTTGTTTCAAGTACTCTGCTTTCTTTATTTTTCTAATTAATCGTATTTAGTTATATGCATTTGTGGGTATAGATTGGTAGGATCAAGTTATTTACCTATACTTATCGTAAATAAGTACTTATCTCTACCACACCGCATATCTAAATGTAGCTTTAATATGATATGATTAGATTTAAATATCTGAATTTAAAGTCGATTCAACTTAAGTTTAATTTAATTACTTAATTTCAAGTCAATTTGCCTAATTTGACTAAAATTATATAATTTAATTTTTTAATCCGCAACTAAATTTCAAATTAAGTTGATCTGAATTAAATTGCAACCCTTACAGAGCAACAATATATACTAATTGAAATGAGAGAGTTTGAAATTGATGGTAAGAAAGAAAGCACACCTTTGGGACTTAACGCGGCGGATTATAACACACAATTAGAGGAAAATAATCCATGTTTAAGACAAAAAGAAAGAATATAATTATCTCACATCACTAAGGATTAAGGAAGTCTTTCTTTAGCCTTAGGTTGTATAAAGGCAGGTTCCATCATCACTCCTGGCTGTTGGGTCAAAGTTCTGAGCAATTGGATCAGTACAACCTTCAGGGACAGGAACATGAACTTGCTGAGCTGCTTGACCTGCGACAAGAATCAAAAGGACATGGTTAGTTAATCTGTAGCGATTAATTATGTTGCATCGCCTGATTTAAAAATTATCTTTCGATTTCTAGTTATTATATAAATTATTTTGCTATGTTAAATTTTAAAAAATTTAAGATATAAAAGTAAACACATATATCGATAGTTATGTAATAATATATTATAAGGAATAAATAATAATTTTTAGAACATGACAGTTTAAATTTAAATTTAATATAATAAATCCTAAATTCCTTTTTATATTAAAAGTAATTGAATTTTGAAAAAAAGAAACCAGAGGCAGACCTCCCATCTAGACCATAGGATCAAAGGGATCTAACCGTAGAAACTTCCACTCTCCATTGCATCTTTGTTGGCATCACCAAGTGCAGCCTCAGACAAATACTTATCAGCCAATTGGACTCTCTTAACATTCTCTTGCTCCCGAACAAGCATGTTCCCATACTCAAGGAGCTTGGAAAGTGTCATCTTTGGCTGTTCGAATGTTGGGGGTCCTTCCTTTGAATTCACAAGCTTCTTACCCACACTATCAACTCCAACTCCGCTAACCCACTTCATTACTTCATCATCGTACACTCTTGCCCTAAGAGCACCAAAGAAATCTGCAGTTTGCAATATACAACTCAATCTCAAACATTCTGAAATACAAGACTGTCTAAAACCCGATTTGCCTGAACCGACTCAGGCCATGCCACTTTTGTAATGCCTAGATTCTTCTAACATTGGGTTCATTGCATGTACTAACGAAGGAATTTCAGTATCTAGATAGGAAACTCACCAATGGATTGGCCTGGGAAGGCATCAACAAGCTTTACAATATCCTCGGCAGGAACATTATCTGTTCTGAAAATACCTGTGCAGACTCCAATTCTATCTTCTCTTGTAGGAGCCCAATAGAATTTCTCCATTCGACCATCACGAATGAGAGGAGCATACAATGTCGAGAAGTCATTACCAGTGACGATGATCGGAACACGAGGATTCTCCTCCTTGTTGTACATACCAGGGAGTTGTACATTTGTTGGGTTATCGGCGATGTTCATGAGAGTTGCGTTAACCATCTGGTTATTGACAGTGTATTGTGTGGTTCCACCTAGTCTACCAGCTCCGGCATCAAGATCGTTGATGAAGAGAGCACACATTTTTCCTTTCCTGATAATGTCAGCTGCTTCACGGTACCTTTGTCTGATAAGCTTTGCAGGCTCACCGGCGTTTCCACTTTCCAATTCTCCGGCACTCATCATAATAGGACTGCAAAAGAGAAACAAATATATAGAATATCTAACATTGATTTAATTTTAAGGATAGTTGAGAACATGAAATTACTTGATTCCCATCTTGGCAAAGACGAGCTCGCACTGGAATGATTTTCCTTGACCTTTCCCTCCCCAGATACCCAAGATGAGAGGAACCTGTAAAGAAGTTTTCAGGTTAGTTTTTCTTAAAAAACGAAACCAACAACTGGGTTTGATTTAGTTACTTGAGATTAAAGTTTAAACCTTGATGTTTGGAAGAGACAAGAAGTTCTTGGTGATGTGAACGACAAGCTTGTCCATGAAAGCCGGAGCGATGTAGAAACCATCCATGTTGTTGTCCAAGTTGTACCTTAAAACGAACAAAAAGTCACCAGCTTATTATAATAGTTCAGAATCGGAAGCTTTACTGAAACAAGTGTTAGAGTTACTTACTGACGGAGACCAGTACTGATGTACTCGTAGGAACTCATGACTGCATAGTGAGTTCCAGTTTGCATGGGAGCTTGGAAGAGAGAGTCCACCATACCCTTTCCTCTGGTGATATCTTGTTGGTCATCAGAGGTATCATACGCGAGGCCTCTCCATTTGTCCTTATCTGTCTGCTGTGACTCATCAATCTCAGGCTTCTCAGCAACAACCTTGAAGCTCCCTGATGGTACTTTGGAGTTTGTTAACCTTGAGCTCACTTTCTTCAAGTTGCTCCCCAAGAAAGCTGATGTCGGGACTGAGGATCCGGAGCTTGAACCATTCAAGGCCAGCTGCATCACGTTACATAAAATTGCTTACCTGTACAAGAATCGGCAGTGAAAGTACTAAATATGAATATGGTCAATGAAAGTACCGGTGCTCTGTTGACGACTCCGACGGAGGAGATCGTGGCAGCCATGGTCTACCTACGGTGGTTATGGAAGTAAAAGTTGTAGAGAATAGTGACACTTGCAAGCTTAACGCAGAGAAATCTTTGAGCAGGGTAGGAGAGGAAGTGGTAGTTATAACAGTGTTTTCGAGTGAACAGAAATTGATGTCCTGAGGATTGGCTTACAAGTTACAAGTTGTTAATGGCCGCACAATCAAGATTGCCCTGGTAACACGTGGCACAAGAACATGAGCTTTCTGGTCAAGTCCACTATGGTCTTTTGAGGTCAGCATTTAAGACGTTCTCTTTACCACTTAAATTTTCCACACGCCATTGCCACAAACTAAATAATAAACATAAATTTTCCACACGCCATTGCCACAAATTAAATAATAAACCTAGATATGTTATGGGGGCGACAATTATTTGTTATGTTCATTTGTTTGTTTCTGGACAAGACAGTCTGGATCCACGCGAGCACTTTTATTCCTAAAACTGTTCGTAAGTGTTATGATTTATAATCAAATACTATACAAGAATTTGTTAGTTGATTTTGTTAGGATTGGTTGGATTTGGGTGATGCATTAAGAATTAGGGTTACAATGAATCTAAAGCTTTGGCAACTTCAAAATAGACTATAAGACGAATTTCAATTAGAAAAATAGATCATTAGACATAAGACACTTCCTAAGAGTGCCGCTATTACATGAGCGAGTCCACAAACGAACATATCAGTACATCATTGATAAGGTTCAATAACATCTTTCGAATTGGGCTGCGAACCTTTTATTCCTAGCAGGTCGAGCCACTTTGACACAAGCAGTTATCTTTGCTCTCCCTAACTATACTATGCAGACGGTCCGACTTCCTCGATGTCTTTGCGACGAAGTGGAAAGAATCACGCACAATTTCTTGTGGGGCTTTCCCCGAGGCAACAAAAAGATACACCTAGTCCACTGGGACACAGCCTATCAACCGAAAGAGTGGGAGGACTCGGCATTCGCAACATCTGTGAAACTAATGATGCCTTATTAACAAAACTCGAATGGGCGATAATCTCTAAACCAAACGCTTTATGGGTGAGAGTTCTCTCCACTAAATACAATATTAACGTTGACAACCTTCTCACCTCCCTCAAAGCGAGTGGTGGATCTATGACTTGGAGAAGCATAAAAGCCATTTGGCCTACCGTGCTCAAGGGCATGAAGTGGATTATTTGTGACGGCTCTAAGGCCCGTTTATGGTTAGATCCTTGGGTAGAGGATGTGGGCCTGCTCATACACCATACTCTGACTCCTATATCTCAGGCAGATCGTGAACTGCGAGTTTAACAATTTGTGGATAACTCAGGTAACTCGCTTTGAGAAGGATTTCACTTTGCACTTCCTCACCATATTTGCTTATTTATTGCAGGTATCTTACCACGCAAGCCTCACCTAGGGCCTAACAAAAGGATATGGGGGAAGTCATATTCTGACCAGTTAACCACCACTTTAGCATATCATATGCTTATAGACCATGCCACCCATGACCTTAGCCTAGTCTGGAAGATAATTTGGCACTGGAACGGGCCCCAACGTATCAGATCTTTTCTTTGGCTCTTAGCACAGGATCGGTTACTCTCTAATCAACACTGTCTTCGCGGATGCCTGACTACGAATGTTGAGTTCTACCATTGCAGGGCAAAAGGGTCCTCCCTTCATGTGGTGCGGGACTATCCCAAAGCGAGAATTTTGTGGTTTCAACTCCCGCTGTCAGTCAATTCGTTATATTTTTTCAATCTCACTGCTCAAGAATGGCTACAGCGTAATCTTCAAAACCACCATATGGGTTTTGGCTTGGATTGGCCCCCTTACCTTTGGTATCGCTTGCTAGTTCCTCTGGTCCTGGAGGAATTCGACCCTCTTCAACGCCCAGTTTTCTTGGCCAGATTCTCCAACCCACATTGTACTGGCATATGCTCATCAAATTCACAAAGCTGCGATTTGGACAGACAAAGCAGTTCTTGGCCATAGATCACGCCAGGAGCAACTGATCGGATGGAGAAAACCTTCTCCTGGCTGGGAGAAACTGAACACTGCTGGAGCGAGCAAACGCCCATCCCTTTTGGCCTCATCAGGAGGACTTATTCTGGACAACGTCGGTGCTTAGATGGGAGGCTTTGTTCATAATCTTGACTGGTGTCCTTTAGTTTCTGCTGAACTTTGGGGTGTCCTCTCCGGATTGACTATGGCATGGGACCTAGGCTTTCGTACTGTGGAGCTCGAACTAGATTCGCAAGTGGCGATGAGTATTTATTTGACTCCACTAAACGCGCAACATTGTTAAATCCTTTAGTTATGGGCATCAACGAGTTACTCAATCGCAACTGGGTTGTTATCCCTTGCCACACCTACCGTGAAGGAAATAGGTGTGCTAACTAGCTCGCCAATTTTACTGTCAACTATGGGTTAGGGATTGCCACTTTTGTAAATGCACCCTCAAGGTGTCTCTCGATCCTCCTTGAGGATATCGCTAGGATTAGTCTCCCTCGGTCAACAGTGTAATTTGTCGCTTCCTTCTCCTTTAATTAAGAAAAAATAGATCATCAAGTTTGAGTTAAAAAAATAAATTTAAGTTTAAATATAATAAAATTTGAAATATTAAATTTGATATTGAATATGTCTATATACTAAAAATTTTAAAATTTTAATCTTTTTTGACATGAATCTTATATGGAGAAAGAAATTTATAAATCAAAATTCAAGTTTTTTTGACACCTCAAATTACTTTCGCATTACATTGTACTGCATCAGTAAGCTATTCGTTTTTAGTTCCTTCTCCTAATGTCCTTCATATGAGGGCAATGAGGCTGCATAATTTGAAAATTGAAGCATAAAGACGTCAAGAGAACAAATTGAAAGCGAAATGAAAAACTAAAATTAAAGCATAAGGTCGTCAGGACTGTGTAATTTGATTTAGGAAATTTTTAAATAACGATGTCGTTTTAATTATGTGATTAAACGATGTCGTTTTATTAATCTTCATTTGTTGTGTTAATTCTAGCTAATATATATTAACAGTTAAGGTTTCTGAAATATGTGGCAAACTGTGTTAGCAAACTTAACAAAAACACTAACATCGGGTTAAAATTAAAAAAATTGAAAGTTTGAGCATTTTATTGCTATTTTTTTAATCTCGGACTATAATTAAAAAAATTGAAAGTTTAGACATTTTATTGTTACTTTTTTTCAGTTCGGACTATAATTGAAAATTTAACCAAATTTTGAGTTCTGTTGTAGTGATTAATCCAAAAAATAATAATGATGAAAATTTAGGGTTAAAATGATTTCGATAATCAATTTATTATTAATTATCTTTTTCTTAATGTCAATTTTATCACCTCAATTCTCATGCCATTCGGCGGCGTATGAGGCCCACCCTTTGCCTATAAATATTTGTGTTTGTTTTCTCACTTTCCCTCCACTTTCTTTCCCTGTACAGCTCCCTTTTAGCTCCTCTAGTCTTTCAATCCTCTGTCCTCTCTCTCTCTCTTTTCTTTTTTAATGCTTTACTCTCTTGTTCTCCGATAACGGTCTCCGATCTCGGTGATTCTTGTGTTCTGATTCGAGAAGATTCGATAAAGAATGTAAGATCCTTCATTCCTTTCATCTCTTTCTTTTTAAATCTCGATCCTTAATACCTTATGATGTAAGAAGCGATTGCAACAAAAAGTTCTGTAGAAATTAGAAAGAGTAGAGAATCTTGAACGGATGAATACTTTTTTGTTTTTTAACATAAATGATATATTTCGATGATTATTATGATCTGATTTGAAAAGATTAGAACATAAGATCTCTCAATACTTTCATCTATTCCTTTTTAGATCTCGATCTTTATTACCTTATGATGTAAGAATCGACTGCAACAAAAAAAATTTCAACATAAATGATAATAGATATCTTATTGGAGAAGTTTTGATGAAAAACATAAGATCTCTTTATTATTTCACGGTTCTTTGTTTTAGTCTAGTTTCTGTTAGATCTTGATTATTAATATATGATGATATGAAAAGCGAATGCAAAAATAATTAAAAAAAGGAGCAGAAAGTGAGAATGTATGAAGGATTTCGAACATGCTTTGTTCATCTTCTTGTGTCAATGTTTTGAGAGATGAAGTTTGGTCTTGTAGAGAGGTTCACCACTAGGAAATACTCGAGTTGAAGATTTGCATTAGTTGCCTGTGTTGACTCTCTGATTCATTGTGGAAGGTGTGCGGAAACTGTACTCAGGACGGATCTAATGTATGTAACAAAACTCGCGGATCTAAGTTTATTTTTTAAATAAAAATAAAAATTTAATATTATATTAATTAAACTTTTATTATTGATAATAATTAAATATTAAATAAAACTTAAATATTAATTAGTTTTATAATTTTATTTAATATAATTTTAATCTTACTTAATATTTATCTCATAAGAAATTACTGTATGTTATTACAAATAAAATATTAAGTTAAAATTTATAAATCTTATTTTTCAAACTAAAACTTACGTATTATAATTTTAATATTTCAAATAAATTATTATTTAGAATTAAACATTTTGAAATTTAAAAATTTTGATTTCATAAATAACTATTTTAAAATTTTTATATTAAATAATCATCAAGGTTTAACTATCTTATATTCTAAAATATTTTTATTTTAAATTGATAATATAAATATTTGAATGTTAATCATATGCGGTATTGCTTATGTAACAAAGAATTCCTTTGCATCAATATTAGTTTCATTAATAGATGTTTCAAAGACTTTTATTATTCTTTATTTCATTAGTTTAAAAAGTAAAAATTGAAGGAATTATTTAGATTGAGATGGGTTAGATTCTTATATATTTCTATGTATAATAATAAATATGCCTAATATTATTATATTCATAATCTAAACTGTTTGTTAGGGAGTTGGCTCTTCAGAAACGTATTAATGCATGTCTTCGAATCTGTTATGTAACTTCACTTGTATAATAAGTTAACTATTGAAAGTATTGGTAGCTGATTGTAAATCTCTAATGTCAGAGATATCTCGTGTCAGTATTAATTTTGTTGGCCGATTTGCGAACGTGATTGCTCATAAGTTAGCTCAAGCAACTCGTTCTTTGGTAGATCGTGAAGAATGGTTTGATTCTCCCCCGTTGTTTTTGTTGGACTATTTCATTTCTAGTTAATAAAATTACCAACATTCTTTAAAAAATAAACTGTTGAAAGTACAATTATGATTAAACATCTTTTAGGTTTTAGTTTAATATCAAATTAATAGCAAAACAATTGGATAGAATTGAATTTTTGTTAAGTGTTACAGATGAAATTGTGTATTTCTTAGTTCTTACTGACTTGGTCAAACATAAAACAATGTATACACAAATATTTCAAATCACTTAAATTTACAAATAAAATAGAGATAAAATAATGATGTTCAAATTCAATCATGTTGCCTTATTTGCTCACAACTGTTAGGAGTAAGGTAAAATCTTCAATTTTCTTTATAATCAACTTTAATCTAACTTCTCGTTCGCCGCCTCCGTTTCCCTCCATGCGATTCCTTCAAGCGTTATCATGTCCAGTTCTTTATCTTTTCCCATTTCAACTTTCTCTCCTTGCCTACTCGATATGTCTCTTTAACTTTTGATTGATAAGAACTGCTTTTTTCCCCTTCCTCTTCTTGAATCAGATTTAGGTTATTTGAATAAATCAAAGACGATAAATGTAACTCAAAATATTGACACAATAATATGAGTATAAAAGACATTATCAATTACTTTCTTAAAAAAAAAGACATTATTAAATAGATTCAAATAAGAATTTTAATCATATATTCAACAAACAAGAGTTCTATAATAAAAATAAGGGAAACAAACTGATAATTAAAAAGAAAGTTATATAACAAAACTGTATAATTTGAAAATTAAATTTGAAGAATAGTAGATTAATAACTCTTTTAAATTATAAAAGCAAAAGCTAAAACACACATAATAATATAATCACGATGTCAATAATTGTACGATATGATTGAACATTATGATATAATTAAACAAAATATAATTTATTATTATCTTTTAATGTTTAACCAATGGTACTAAAACGGATTCCTATTGTTTTCGTTCCTTGCAAATAGATAACATAAGCTATAGTATATAAAAAGTGTTCATAATATAAAAATTTTTAGGTTGATAATTATGTTTTATTCTCTTTCCAGATATACTTGTAAAAACGTTTTAATTAAAATATACATAAAACTTGCTCCACCATAACAATTTAAAATTTAAGTTTAATGTGTAAGATCTTATTTTTATAACTTTTAGTAACTATATAAAATACGACTAATAAATTGAGTCATTTATTAAAACAAAAAAAATAAAAATTTTTGAAATAAAAATATAATCCCTTACAATAATATATGTAAAGAATCAAATCATAATTTAAAAAAGAGAAATTAGATAAAAACAAAGATTTAAATTGTAAAATATTATGCTAAAAAGAAGTACTAAAAAATGTTATAAATTACTTCTAAAATTTGGTTTGATTAGATTTTTTATTTTTAATATTTTTATTTGAATATGGAATTTAAAATATTTAATTTAAATTTTAAAAATTAAATTTATATTTATAAACTAATTTTTAGAATTATAATTCTTTAATATTTTGTTTTAGGAGAAAATGAGTTCAATCAATAACGTGAAGCTTATAGTATATGCTCTAAAATTAGATAGTTAATGATTATTAATATGAAAATAACAAATTTTACTTAAATATTTAAATAAATAAATTTTCTGGAAGTTAATTAATAAACTTAATTATTTATTAATATTTATTTTGACTTAAGGATAATTTTATTATTTAATATCTTAATATTTCAAAATATTTAATTTAAAATTTAAAATTTTAAAGTTAAAGTTAGATTCATAAACGAATTTTTAGAACTATAATTCTTTAATATTTTGTTTTATGAGAAAATTGAGTTCAATCAACAACGTGAAGCTTATAGTATATGCACCAAAATTAGATAGTTAATGATTATTAATATTAAAATAACAAATTTTACTTAAATATTTAAATAAATAATTTTCTGGAAGTTAATTCATAAACTTTAATTATTTATTAATATTTATTTTGAGTTAAGGATAATTTTATTATTTTATTTCTTAATATTTATTTTAAATTTTAAAAATTAAAACTTAAAGTTAGGTTTATAAACTAAGTTTTCGAACTATAATTCTTTAACATTTTGTTTTAGGAGAAAATGAGTTCAATCAATAACGTGAAGCTTATAGTATATGCTCTAAAATTAGATAGTTAATGATTATTAATATTAAAATAACATATTTTACTTAAATATTTAAATAAATAATTTCTGGAAGTTAATTCATAAACTTTAATTATTTATTAAAATTTATTTTGATTTAAGGATAATTTTATTATTTAATATCTTAATATTTTAAAATATTTTGCATAAATTAATTTAAAAACATAATTTATGATAAAAAATTGTAAAAATTTTAAGCTCAATGTATATAGTGTGGAAAAATATCTTCATCTTACAAACATAACAAATAACATGATTGAAATAGTGAAGGAAATATCCTAAATATCACACCTTAAACATATTAGGTCAAAGTTTTTTAACAGAAAAGACTTTTATTATACTTGATTAACTCCTTCAATTAATAATCAAATCTTTCGTAATCCTTTTAAATTAATTCCTTCTAAGCTTAAAAAGAACAATCAGGCAGCAATCTTACTAACCGTGCTTATATCTGATTCCTATTTCTTCATCTTCCTCCATTTCGCAAGGGTTAATCAGATAGAGAGTCGTCGACGATGTTTCTAGATGAGAGAGAGACTTCAGAGTGATCTAGAATAAGATACGTCAAAAGGAATGAAGAATCACGAAGCGATTCCACTTACCGTGCTTGACTCTGAATCAATTTCTTCATCTTGCGCCATATGAAGAACAGAGAATTGTTCGTCGATGTTCCTAGATGCGAGAGAGAGAGAAAAATAGAACGAGACGTAAGGGACGTAAAAATGAAAATCGGAACTTCCCGCCTACGCCCTTATATAGATGAAATCAAACGACTTTCTAGTTCAGAGGTTATAAATATACTTTATTCAGGCAGCATGATTTGGAAAAAGACCTGTCAAAAAAATGACGCCGTCTGTGGGAATCGAACCCACGACCACATGGTTAAAAGCCATGCGCTCTACCGGCTGAGCTAAGACGGCTTGGCAAACGTTTAGCTGCTATCCATAATTTATATTTTAATTATAAATTGATTTTTAAAGATAATAATTAAATTTAAGTTGAAAATTAAATTTGAATTTTAAAATTTTGCTTAAAGCTGGATCCAAAATTTTTTAAAAAATGACTTTATTTTAGTATAATTTTTTGCAACAATACTTTTGATTTGTAAATTTAAATACTTTTAAATTAAAACATCAATTACATTAAAATAAAATTGTTTTACAATAATTTAAATCGGTCGAATTTGAGCGACATATGAGGCATTGGATTTGATTGAACTAAATTTGAGCTTGATTTGGGCCAAACTAAGATTGCTATATAACGACCCATTTATTATTGAGAAAAATCTAAATCTTTTATTATTTGATTTATTATTATTATTTTTTAAAAAAAATTTATCACTTACTTCTATAATAATATTTAGATATCACTCAATGTCCTTCATCACATTTTTATTAATTTATTTATTTGAATTCTTAAGTTTTACAATTATAAATAAAAAGAAAATAATAAAGCATAACATAAAATTGTATAATAGCTAAAAATATTACAAAAGGTTAATAAAACATTAAAAAATACAAATTTTAAAATAAAAAACCAATGAAAACTTGAACGTAATTATTAAAAAATATTACAATCTAAAATTCATAAATAAACAACTAAGCTAAGGTAGGTTTGGTGCTACACAATTTTGCCAAGATAATCAAGTGGGACTTGATCTTCTGTCACTTTTTCTACTCTAATCTTGCGTTATTTGATCTCAACCATTTATTTACGTGAGAGTAGGGAAAGTAGCACCGAAGATTTCGTTTGCTAATAATCACTTTCCTTCCATCCTCCATACTGTTCCTCACCATTCACATCAGTCACCTGCACAAAGTAAAAGCTAAAACATTAACATACTATGCTACTACACTTATGTTTATGTTCTTTTGTCGAACCGATTCGAGTCAGGTCGGATTCCTTGGAAAACCGGCTCAATTCAGAGTTTCAATTCAGACTCGAGTCGTCAACTATGCTTCTGTTTACTTTCTGATTATTATTACTTGAAGTTATAGGAAAAAAATATCTATACCTCTTTGAGTGTGAAACTGAGACCCACTTGAATCTCCCCACAATAGCATTGATTTGCATTAGTAACACTATACTTTAGAGGGTGAAGTTCTGCAGTTCCATTCTCTACTCCTAAAACAAGTAAATCCTTCACATAGATTCTGCATACAGAAAATGTAACGGTGAAAAAAAGAACAAAAATATATAAGAATCCGTGTCTCAACTCTCAATAATTTAACTAACATAGATACGTAGGGATAGCAAATCAGTCCGGACCAAATCCGAATAGACTAGAATTTGTATCAGTCGACATCATTTTAACCTGATCTGAATAGTTCGAATCTAATCAAACTTTGAGTTGAATTTGAATCTGGACTAAGAAAAAAATTAAGTTAAACATAAATTACAGGTGGCCAAACTGGGATTCCTACAGTCACATGTTTTCATAGTTCTATAAGCACCAATATACACTCTTATGCCTCATTTCAGTTTTAACATGTTTTCATTCTTCAGATATCAATTGAAGGGTTGCATTATTCATGAAAGAAAGCATGTGAAATTGGAGTCTGAATCCTATATCCGACAAGATATCAAACACTGTTCTACAACTCTTTTAAGCAATTTTTCAGGATGAACTTGATTGAACGAACACTTGGCTATTACTTTAAAGTTATCATCAAACAAAGTTAGTGAGAGCTGAAGAGATCGTGGAGAGACATTTTCAGAATCAGAGACAGCAAGTTATCTTACACAGCTTCTCCCAGAAAATCATCTGCCGAGAAGGTGTCCTTGTCCATGATTCTCAGACTTAGCTTGTAGTCATTTCCTTTTCCTGGATACTCCACTCTAAGTTTAATTTTCTCATTCCATGATGGATTCCCTCCTTCATCTGCATTAGAAAAAGGTCCAGAAACTTTTATAAGATCTATGATCACTGTGAGAAAAGGTTTAAGATTCTTAATCATTTGCATTATTTATGCAACATTATCCTCATGATACAAATTACAGAATATAATTGCCAATTTACCAGAATTAGAAACATCCATCCGTCTAAAGACGTCTTTGTAGATTAAGATTTATGTACAAAATTCTTCAAGCTTGATACTGTTAGTCATTTAACATGACAATTCAATATATAATTGACATTTCAGACGTGATCCGACCGGTCCGACCAATTATCAACCACAAGTTTGGACAAAGTAAATAAACAGCAAACCTGCGGCTACGCTGCTTCTGCGTTCTTCGCTCTTGTACTGTACAACAACATATGGATCCGTAGCACCTGCAGTAGCACCACCTTGTCAAAACAATGAACCAAGAAATGTTTTCTATTCACACCACATTTAGAAAAAGAACCAGACACAAATTGGTTATGGGGTGTGGACCATGAACACCAAAACCGACCAACAAATCTAGGAAAACCAGAGTTCACTCCACACGATTTTTCTCCCAAGAAACAGGAAACCAAATGCAGCGCAAACATGCCTCTCATTTAACAGGAAAAAATAGAAGTGAATTAAATAAAATAAAAAAAAGTTGCCAGATCTTCAAACTGTACTTTCACATAAACGAGACATATACGAAAAATAGAAACAACGAAGATCAGAGTGAATGATCAAAAATAATGATTGAAGAGGCGAGATTAAAGATCTAAAATACAGTGACCAGTGCTCATATCAAATGTATAAAAAAGAAGCATTTTTTTTTTCATGTACCTAAGAAATCGTTGCCTGACAAGCCTTTTGCACTCACCAAGAACACTTCCAATATCCCTATAGCCATCTCTTTCTCACAAACTGTTTCTCCCTCTCGTGCTTGGACTTTGAAATTCAGTGCAATCCCTGAGGAGCTTGGATTCGTTTTATATTCACTCAGAGAAGGAGAATTTCAGAATTGACAACTACTAATACTCAATTAGCGGTCAATTTACTCGCTTTCACTTTTTCCTTCTAGAATTCAAATCGTTTGAATATCTAATAATGTTTCTTGAAACGGTCTTCAGATTTGATAATACATTAGTTGTTATCAATGGTCAAGCAGATATGGTTTGAGTTCATATTCGTGTTCAATTTTGTCTAAATAGTGCCCGTCACGATATATCACCTTGGCACATAAAATATTTACCCACCATGCAAAAGCATCACAGGAAGCTTCTAGGTTAGAGAAGCATTTCCTTTTCAGCTATTTGTGTCAATAATCTTATTAAGTTGATCAAAATGGCTGCTGTTTGGTAAAACTGACTGAAAACTGTAATGTTTTCGACATCGATCTACCAGTTACATACTTCAATTGTTGCTCACGCAGTAGCTAACCTTAGTCGATCAAAAAGTTTGAGCTTTTATTGAAGCATCAGTGGTTTTAAGGACTAAATGATCAGATAGCTTCAGAAACGTCCTGCAATATCTCACAATATCTAACAATTATAGGTTATACTGTTGATCATAGCAGAACCTGTCAGGTTTTCTTGTCATTCCTGCATAATCTGTTTTTAAGGAATCAACTAAACAAATAATTCAAGCAGCGTTTAAGGATCCGGTGTAGATCAAGTTTCAACAAACATATGATAGAACATAGTAACTTGTAAATATTAAAGTCTGCTTAGGAACATTATGAAACTAATGACATGAAGTACTCAGTTTAGAACTTCGGAATACCAGTCCAGAAACAAAAGCAAACCACGAACTATGAGGTTCGAAAAATTCTTATACATTTCGTTTCATCTACAAAATTCTACGGTGGCAAGCTACCATAGGTTTCCTCCATCTGCAAGATATCCATAGAAAATCATGTTAACAATACTCCTTTTACCGAATTCAGCAGTCAATAACAGCCAAATGCTTGCCTCACTGCATGGGACACCTAGTCAGCAGATGGAGATCTGGATCCAGAAGGCGACCTCAAAGCCCTGCGTGATGATGGTCTCCAACCTCGCACTTCCTCATGGTCATATGCAGATTCTCTGTAATTATTCAACATTTCATTACATTTATGATATGACAAGCAATTTTACGGTTGAATATGAATAATTTGATCCAGCATTCTTTTGGACAAATGGTTCCTAGCCATCATCCTCATAAGTTAGAACTGCACACCAATATTGCATGATTGATATTAGCTAGTACCAACTGTACAGGAGCGCACATCAGATTTTCTTCTTTTATCTCTACATAAAAAAGTATAAATACCAAAAACAGGAAGGCATTTGATGATAGATCTGTGTGTGAGAACACGTAAAGGACTTGACATGACCCACTCAGCAAGAAATAACTAAAAGATGAGACAACAAAATAAGAAATATTTCCACTTACTCGTGATATCCATTGCCAGTATCCTTCAGGTTGTCAGTATTATCATAACCTCGAGAATATGGCCTGCCATTGTAGTCATTATCTCTCTCAGATGGGGGACCTCTGGGAGATCTTGGATAATCTGCACACCTTCTTCTAGGCGAAGCAGAGTAGTCTCGGTGTCTTCGGGCAGGAGAGTATGACCTGCAATAATAAGTGACATTCTTTTCCAGCACCCCCTTTGCCACAAAAAAAAGGGTAAAATGACAGGTAAAAGATTATGAACCTTTACCTTGAGCGGTATCTAGATCTAGAACCTGCATAAGGACGAGGTGAAGCAGAGCGGGATAAAGATCGAGAACGAGAATGCCCTGAGGTATATTAAACAAATAGTGATTAGTTTTTTCAAAGTTCATTCAGAATGCAAACAGATTGAAGGATTCAAAAATAATCATATCCCATCTTATCCACCCAGAAAATGCATTGAATGAACAATAACCAGACTTGTTACAGAAGTAAATATGTGCCAAAAGAGAGAATCCTATGTCCATTGGCAATCTTCCTCCACAGTGGAACAAACAACCATTTTGAATCATTTCACAAGAAACGTACAGGAAAACCTTAACTACAAACAATATATGAGCTAACTACGAAAACACTTTGCAAATAACAAGAGAAATATACCATAATAAGATGATCGTTCTCCATGGCCTGATTGATCCCTGATGATGTACATAATAGAAAATAAATCTCTGGACACATGGAAAAAAAGGGCATAAAATCATGCTAAATGAATTCCGAAATATATTATACCTCAACCTGGATCTTTGGCGCATCTCCTCAGGCCTTTTCCTTGACTCTGCTGCTACAACCACAGATATCTCTCTCCCAGCAACAATTTGTCCATTCAAACGATGCTGAGCTTCAAAAGCATCAGATGGATCTACAAACTGAACAAATGCAAACCCTCTAGGAGCACTGCATAGAACATATAGAAAGCATCAACAGAGGCATTAAAGTTTAGCTGATAGGCAAAGACAATCAAAAATTATAAATAACTTCTATTAGCTTATCTGATTTTGCCTTAACCAAATAATATAATAACTTCCATTAGCTTATCCGATTTTGCCTTAATACCCTTACCAAAGGTTAGAATGCTTCCAATAAATTGACATCTTGTTTCTGGAGTCTTACACTTTGCGGTCAGGGAATTTATGTAAAGGAAGCTTAGTGGCTGACCTTTTCCTTTAACAGTCAAGTATCAAAGGCAACTTCAAAATAGGCAAGTGACTTGAAAATTCTTCACACGCTTGTAAATATAAGACGCACTTGAAATGCACATTTCCCAAACTTATAATCTCCTCAACTTGCCTTCAATTGGCCAGGAATCAATCATCTTGCTCTTCAAACTTCTAGTGATTTGTAATTATAATTTTTCTCCTCAAAAAGGAACAATACTCTCGAGACCAATATGTTAGGGTAAGATAAACAGTAGGGCCCTTCATCAATTGTGGGGCTTGGTCTTGATTTTAACTTCAAACCAACATCCCCCTGGCAAACCAGTACAAAGTTCAATTCACTATGAAAAGGAAAATCACATAAATGCCTTGGCAAATTAGTTGAGAATGCAATTCACATATCTTTTTTCATCATTGACTTCATATCTCTAACCAAAAAACTAAGATTGAATTTATGAACATCAAAGCTTTACAACCAGTAGTCATGTTCACAATCAATAGGAGAGCATTACCCTGAGTAGTAATCCTTAGGAATGTACACATCTCTCACAAGGCCAAATCTCTCAAATGGACCACGTAGTTCTTCTGGTCTGCAATGAGGAGCAATCATACCAGTTTACAAAACCATGAATCTTATTGATTGCTCTCCAAATCACAAACAAAATTAGCAGGAAAATATAATAAAAAACACCAAGTAAAATGAGAAAAACATTACCGACAGTCTAGAGGAATGTTTCGAACCAAGAGGCTTCCATGGTTTTGTTGCTTGCGCCTTCCATAGCCACCACCACCTCCATACCCTCTCTTTAGAGGCGGGCTTCTACCTCTTCCTCCATATCCTCTTCTAGGAGGACTATAATATTGTGGACTGTGCCTCCTCATTATACTTCCCTATCAATAAACAATTAATGAACAAACTATAGTTTTTCTCAGACAAACAAATAAAGAATCCTCAACCCATTACAAGTGTTAGTGCATAAACTCTTTATCACAGAGTAGATCCCGGGTTTTTTTTTTTTTTTCAACACCAGAGAAGAACAAGAATAACTAATCCGTACAAAGCGCCTTCAAATCACGAAAAATTCAAAGCTTCAGATTCACTATTTGGTTGTTAACGAAAGTGCGCTAAAATTTGACGTCCAAAACACGTAAGAACGCCAACTTAGTTCAATCAAACCAAAGATACCCTTCCACCAGTTAGCAAAATCCAGTAAACAAGAAATCCTAAATAACCAATCGTTCCCCAAAAACAATTATACTCTTCAAACCAGTTAACAAGATAGATTGCCCGATTATAACACACACTCCCCTAAATAACCAATCGTTCCCCATACAGAAATAACACGACTGATCTAAATTGCCCGATTATAACACACACTTCGAAGCTGAACGAACAAGATAGAACATTAGGGTTTTCAAATATATTCCAAAAACTAAAGAGAAGAACAAAGAAAAAATTACGCACCTCGTACTGCGAGATAAGACAAGAAAGAAAATAGCTTAAACTAAGAGAATAATTGAAGACTTAGTTGGATCTTTATAGAACTAGTAGCTCGGAACTGTAAATTCAACAACTTCAAGATAGTCGAGGTAGCCGAGGGTTGGGACTTTTTGTAGAACCTTAAACCCTAATTGAGCATTTTGAGAGAGTGGACCTACGGGTACGACCTCGTTTTGATCAGTGTCTTGGGCCACAGAATTGGTTCCACTTTCTAAAGGCCCATATTAGCCCTTTTAAAAACTTTTAGTTTAAAATGTTAACTGAAATGAAAAAAGACATAATAAAATTATCTATAAGTTATATTATGAAAAAATCATATAAATTTTATTAATTAATTTAATCTATTAATGCAAATTTAAATTATTAAATAATTATTAAATAATCCAGTATTACTTTATAAAGATTTTATTGTACTTCTCTTTTTCTTATATACAAATAAATAAAAACAATATAATAAATACGAAATTTGAGTCATTTCCCAGCCTATGAGATGTACTAGATATTGTAGTTAAAAGTTTAAAAAAAATGTTATGAATTGATATACTCTAATGTAATCGTATTACCTCCGCCTCCAGGAATTGTCGAGTTGGTGAAGTAAGAAGCATAGGGTTAAAAGATTTTGTGTTCGAATCCTCCTATTTATATTCTCTCAATCGAGTCTATCGTACAGAGTTTGTTTAGTGCGAAGTACTTTATTGGTGTGATTTGCAGGTTATTGTGTCAATATAAAAATTTACCTAATGCGCATCCAAAAGATAGCGACTATAAATTCTTCCGTTCAAAAAAATAAAATAAATAAAATAAACGTATCACATCCACAAAATCTACCAAAACTTTAAATTTGAGTTAAGAATAAAACTCATTTTAAAGGTTAAATATTTTTTGAATTCAAAAGCAACTGTTTTTATTTAATATTAATTATACTGGATCTTTTAACTTAACATTTTAATTTATTCTTCATATTTGAAAATTATTATAAACTCTATTTGTAGTATCATCTAAAAATCATATAATCTCACTTCTTTTATTTATTTATATATTTGTCTTCTTTCTTGTTTATTTATGTATTTACTTATTTTATTTATTTCATTATATTTATTTTAGTTTATTTCTACTTTTATCTGGCTACTT
>JANQBM010000003.1:33142210-33155491 GCA_025594535.1 Erythroxylum domingense | reverse complement strand
TATACACTTTTATATAGATGTATCTAAACTTTCCTTGAGGAGGAGTTGTATAATCCCAATTGCTATATTTCATTTATCTTTCGTCATTTATAACTTTAAAACCAAGAATTAAAATTTAAATAATTAAATATTACATTATTTTAAGTTAAAAATAGTTATAAGAAACTATTTAAATAATGAAAGAAAGAATTAAATGATAGTTATATAATACCATTAATAATATTAGAAGTAAATATTAATTTTCAAATAAAAAATGTCATATAAATGCAATCCTTCTGACCAAATATTGCAGCGCGCAGCTGTCACTGAAGGGAAATGAATGTCATAGTGAAAAGCCTGTTGTATTAGAGATCGATGCATAAGATACAGTCTAGTTAGTTACAGATAATGCTCTACAGTCAACAGGAATGAAGTGAGATCTTCAGAAGATGCCAGTCTGGTTGTTACTTACTGTATTACTCATCCACTTACATCTTATGCCAAGTAAAAACTGTGTTGAAAGCTAGTGTTCCATGATCCACCTGGCAAGTCACAGCTGCAGTGTCAAGTCAACACGGTGCATCAAACCCATAATCGCACCATTTGATTCCGAATCCTAGCAAGGAAGAGCTTATTTTGTAGCTCATATAGCAGATATAAACTTCATTGCAGACCATCTACAGGGATTACTGACCTTGCCATTTAGCATCAGAAGTATTAGTGAGATGAAATGCAGACAAAGAGAGCATTGGGTCAGCAAATGTATGGTGGCTTCGATCAGCCAGAGTCTGCAACATCAGCAGGCAACCCGGACATCTGGTTGAGGCTGTTCGGAGTCAGAATTGGTTAACAGAGGACTTTTCTGAAACTCATTTCTTAGCTGACCACAAGCTGCGCTTGCATCCATTCCCCTGGTTTGGCGTATGCTCACATTTATTTTACGAGACTCCAATGCAGCTGCAAAAGCTTGAACCTGTCGAAACAGATTAAGTAATTGGCAATTTTCGCAGCAAAATGATAGAGGTATACAAGTCTTCAACTAATCTCTATAATTGCTGAATGCAATGGAAAGAAGATGCATGATGAATACTAAAAAATCATACCGCCTTTTTGTGTGGACGCTGATAATCAGAGCCTTCAATTGGATTGAAAGGTATCAGATTTACATGATAGCCGCGTCCCCACTTATGAAGTAACTCTGCAAGTTCTAATGCATGCTCCAGTTTGTCATTCACCCCAGCTGCACAACAAATGACGAATTTGTTTTAAGGAAAAACATAATCTTAAGTTGTCACATTCCGGTCTGGTGTTTAGCAAGAAATTTCTATCAAATGGAATTGCACTACCTAAAAGTGCGTACTCAAATGAGACCCGTCGACTAGTTTCAAGGAAGTAGTCTTTGCAATCTCTCATAATTGCATCTAAAGGGTAGGACTTTGCACTTGGGACAATTGTTTCCCTGAGCTTCTGGGTTGGAGCATGTAAGCTGGTGTCATTATGACAACAGGTCAGGACCAACAATAAATGCAACGCTTTCAATTGCATGAAAAATTTATGAAAATGAAAGATTCCATCTTTCATTGTGATGAAATGTACCAAGTTCTGAGTATCTTAAGAGTCATCAACTAGTTATTAATGTCTAAGATGACAATTAGCAGTTAGATTAGTGAAGATTCACAGCTTAATATGCCCAACTTCTGTATTACGAGGTTAACAACTAAATGTTGTGACAGGTATTGAAGCTCAGGCCTGTTTAAACTGTCAATTACATATACATTAACGACAACTTTCAATTACTCATACACAGACATTTGAAATCAGTTAAATTAGTACATAATCCAAGTAGGAATTCCTTCTCCTGAAACGTCAGTACCTGAAAGCTAACGTGGACTGAAGTTTATGAGCAGCCAGCCTTTTTACTGTGTTAGGAACTCCCACAGTGGAAATGGTGATCATTCTTTGCCCAATCTGCACATCCTGAATAAAAGATAAACAGCCATTAGTCATGAATTAAGTATTAGACATCTTTACCTAATGGACTTGAGGTTGATAGTTAAATGTAACACGGATTTGAAAATGTCTCAAAACAGGCATTGGTAATTCGAATTCAACTAATCAAATCCATAATTACATAGAAAACCATAATTCCGTAATGATGAGAAGATAAAGTTAGTTAAAGATGACACGAATGGGATGAAAACTATAAGGAAAGAAGAAACTATTTGACACTCAAACCAGTAAACTAGAGCTGCCATGTATAAAAATTATCAAAGAAAAACATTATTTTTGGTACATTGGAACCAGATATGTATACAAACATCCTTTACCCTTTACAGCAACTAGGATTTCGACCTTGGTAGATGGGCACACCAACCTCTCTACCATCAAACAAAACCTTGATGGTTATCAAAGAAATACCTTATTCAAGCATCGATGTGCTTCAAGTACTGCCTTCAAATTCAGCATCGGTTCCCCCATCCCCATAAATACCACATTTGTCACTCTATGCTGGAAGATCTCCTCAATAGCTAGAACCTATACATCAAAAGTGTTATTGGCTAGATGTATCTACCGCAACTGGCTTAAAGCTTATGGTACAAATTTGACCACATCTTTTAATTTTCTACATGAAAAACAGCTCCCCTCTGAATAAACAGAAGAATGAAATTTACCTGCTCAACAATTTCGTGTCTTTGAAGGTTCCTTGAATATCCACCCTTTCCAGTGGCACAAAATGAGCAACGCAATGGACAGCCTACCTGCAAGATCAAAATGAAAAGAGCCAACTTGAAATTCCTTACAAGCTCATAAAACCAGATTCAATGAGAAGGAAACTATAAATAGGGCAGAAAGAAAACCATCCTCGAGTCAAAAAAAACCTGAGATGAGACACAGGCAGTGAGGCGCATTGAACCTTTCTCATCTTCAACTGGTATCCCAACAGTTTCAATCAATCTATTGTCTTGCAATTTTAGCAATAACTACAAAATCAGCAAGAACCAATTGAACAAGGAAGCAAAATCAACAATCATTAAAGAAAACTGCACAAATTGTCTCTTCCTGAAACATACAAACCCACTGAATTAAGTGACACAGAAAGACATAACTTGTCTAATACCCCCATTCCCCAAGCTTTAAGCTCAAACATCAAACAGTTTTACTTGTATTTCAACAATTCATCAGAGTGTCTACAAGTAATTCAACACCAACCCATGACCCAATTTTATATCACTACATACGTAAAGTTCAAGTGCTACAAGAAAACAAATGCCGGATGAAAACCTCTTTATCTACAACTAAGGTAGCAAAAAGCATCATAACACAGAATGATGAGATTGAATAACTAACCTTAACCGTGCCATCAGCTGCAGTAACTGTGCGATAAATGGGTGATCGCCCAACTCTCCATCCAGCTCCTTCAAGATCATTTCTAAATGCCAGAGGCACTGTTTTAGAATTTGAAAAGGAAAATACAAGTTAGCTAGTTGAAAAGCACACACAGTGAATCCAAATTGAGTTCCAAAAATAGAATGTTGAGAAATAATGTGTATGCATCAAGAATAGTGAAGAAAGAAACATATACAATAATAAAAAAAATTTTAACAAGTTTCAGCCAATTGAGTATAATTATGTGTAAACTCTAGCTAGTTCACCACAATTTGTCCCTTTAAACAAATCAACGTAACTTAAACATGATGTGTTCATCGAAAGACTTCCAAAAATTGACCATTTTCTTCCTAGAACTCCAAAATTGCAAGCACAACACAACGGAATACAACAAACACACATGGAGAAGCTAAACAAGTTTAGCAATACTCACATTGGCTAAAATCCTGGATTTCTTTGACTTTTCTCTGGTATAGTAGATGGTGAAGCTGCTTTCCTCTATAGTTTTGCTAAATGTACAAATTAAAACAAGAAAAAACGAAAAGTAATTTTAAAAAAAGTAACCCAATTTCAATTTATTGCTCTCAGTCCATCTCACTCCATTATTTCTAACTCCCATAATTTTCAATACCTGGCCTAAGTCGACGGCGAGTTGTTGAAGCTCCGAGGAGGACATACCGAGGAGGACTCGCGGGTCCACGTGGGACGCACGTGTCTCCGAGGAGGAAGATGGTGGTACTTTCCCGGAGCAAGTTACAGCGAAAGAGCAAGACCGAATGGCACGTGAGAAGGGTACGGAACACACGTGGTGAACCAGCGCAGTTGAAGCAGCAATCATCTTCACTCTGAGGTTAGCCTAGAACCTCCTTCTATACACCTATGGAGCTAAAACCTCAGCAGAACCTTGAACGTTGTCTGGTCTAGAAATAATAATGAATTTTTGGACTTTTGGGCAAGTTATAACCTTGGGTTAAATTTGTTTTTTTTTCATTTTAAGTCATCCAAATAAGCCCAAATAAAATTTGTTTTTAATTATGTATCATTATTATATAGAATTTATAAATTTTTTATATATATTTGAATTTTATTTAAATCAAATCTAGAAAAGAGATTATGTTGAATTATTATTATTATATAACCCATTAATTTTTAAATAAAAAAGTTAAAGTGAATAATAAATTTTTATATAGCTAGTCCTCTATCTGTTAAGAGTATCTCATATTAACTAAACATGAAAATGTCAAAGGGTTTATAAGTGGTAAAGGTTAACTATCTAAATGACTAGTTCTAGTTATTTTGGCAATAGTTGATCCAAGCTCAATTCTTGTTAATGAGTTCTACACTCTACTCATATTAAAAATTCTAATATGATATTAGAGCAGATTTGGTCCGGCTTATTAATTTCCCAGTTGTCTGTGCAGATGTCCAGTCCCAACGACCCAATCCAGCTACCACTGCATTTATTTCAAGTAACAACTGGTTGTTCAGTCTCAATTACACTTGACGGAGTATGCTAAAATATCTCATATTAACTAACTATGAAAATGTTAAAAGGTTTATAAGTGATGAGAGTTAACTATCCAAATAACTAATTGTAGTTATTTTGACAATAGTTTACCCAAATTCAATTATTATTAATGGGCTCTACACTCTACCCATATCAAAAATTCTAATATTAACCTTACAAAAAGCATTTTAACATACAATTTTAAAACATAAATATATAAATATAAATTTTCTTTCATATGATAATTACATATAAATGTGCAAGTTAATATTCTCGTTTATTTTAATTATTATTTAGATTCTAGGTTCATGAGAGTGTCAAAAGGAAAGAATGAAGAGAGTGTTTCCTTATTGGGCGACATTGCCAAGAGAAGCAAAAGTTTGGTTCTCAAGAGGTCATATGGTAATGATATTCATACATAACTTATTTTGTTAATTTATAGTTTATAAGATAGTTAATAAGATTATCTTAAATTTAATAAATTTTTATCAAATTTAGATACAGATTAATCAATTTTAATTTAATTCATTAATTTCAAATTAAATGGAGTAATACAAAACTAATTTGACATCTCTACCATATATAAGAACTAGACCTATAGTTTGGATGAAAGGTGAAACTTGAACTATCTTTGACTGGACTTATAATGTTGAAAAACATGCATTATACTCATTAAAATTGGGCTCAACAAGGACACCAAAGTCAATAAATGTCTAATGGTGCCCTGATATACAATTTCTAGTCATAACGATGATCAAAGAACCTTGAGTTCTGAAGATATGCAGAGCCTTTACTCTCCTAATTCTCAATAAATTGAAGGACTGTACAGTAGGGTTTTTTATTTCTCATGCTTGTGTACATGATAGTACAATATGCACCAAAATGCAATCCTCAACTTTTCCATGGATGGAGTCAAATTTGTTCAATTAAAGCTTCCTCTTTCATGCTTGGAGAGGTCAAGCAGAAGGCCGTGGATAACTGCCAGCTTTACCGTGAGAAACTCCGGTGGCGGTGACGTTTTTCTTTGAGTTTTTAGAACTATTGTTATGAGCTTTTTGCGGGTTTTGACGACTCATGCCCCTGGAACTTTCTTTATCAGTAGAGTCATGAAGCTGTTCCAATGTTCTTACCACTTCCTCCATACCTGGCCTAAATCTTGGTTCTATTGATATGCACTGGACTGCGAGAGTAGCAGCTTTTAGTGCATTACTCATGGAATACTGACCCTCAATTCGAGCATCCATAACTTGAACAAATTTACGTTTGCTGCCGAGGTAAGGCCTTGCCCACTCAACCAAATTTTGTTCCCTGGCTGGCCTGTTCTTGTCTATAGCTCGCCTACCAGATAACATCTCGAGCATAACGACCCCAAAGCTATATACATCACTCTTTTTAGTTAGATGACCTGCAACGTAGGGGCAAATGAGCAGATAAAGAATCGTAAAACTGAGAAGCTAGGCCATGGAGTTATACGGAATGCCAACTCTGAACTTAACAAACTAGTAATTGAAAAGATACCTGTGGCCATATACTCGGGAGCTGCATATCCCAATGTACCCATGACTCTTGTGGAGACATGGCTTTGACTACCACTTGGTCCATCTTTGGCCAATCCAAAATCAGAAAGTTTAGCATTAAAGCTCTGTCATATTACCATGAAAAGAGGCTGCATTAGACAGGACTTGAATACTAGACCACTTTATAATCTTCAGAAACAAGCATTTTTCACATACCGAATCGAGCAAGATATTAGAGGCTTTAAAATCTCGATATATGACTTTGGCCTTGTCGCTGTGAAGGAAAGCCAGACCTTTCGCAGCATCTAGTGCGACCTTCATGCGAAGATTCCAGGAGAGCGGTTGGAAGTAAGAAGCCCCTGATCCAAATATCAATTTGTTTTAAAAGAAGATTCTAAACATTCAAGTTCATGGAATACATTGCTACTTCTACTAGAAGCTTGAAATTTTGAGCATCACAATCAACTCACTTCTGAATAAGTGATTCTCCAAACTGCCTTTCGGCATAAACTCATAGACCAGAAGTCGGTGATCATCTTCTAAGCAGTAACCAATTAGTTTTACAAGATTGGGATGATACAGTTGGCCCAGATAGTTAATCTCTGCCTGAAATTCAAAAACCACCAGAAAGCATAAATCAATGAAAGATCAGTTTGGTATGTCAAAGCCTTAAAACTCGTACTCTAACAAATCACATTGACAAATTCGAATAAATGCGCTCGATGTCAATGCACATTGCACAAAGAAATGTTTGAACGAACCTTAACTAAGACAATTGTTTCAATTGTATGAACAAACAGATAGAACAAAACTGAGCAGAAGGGACACTGACCAGCCATTCCTGATGACCTTGAAAACTTTCTTGGTTAAGCTTCTTTACTGCAATAATCATGCCCATCCCGGGCCTGACCGCTGTTAATGAATGCTCGTCTATCCACCCTTTAAAGACACAACCAAAACCACCTTCACCTAATACACTATCTGGGCGAAAGTTTCTAGTGGCTGCTTTAAGATCACTAAAGGAAAATTTCTTCACATTGTCAGACTGCAAGATCTCACCCTCTGTACGAAGAGTTGATGATGGTCCAGTAGAGGGTACTTTGCTACTTGACTCACTCCTATCATTCCCATCTTTACTAGTATTTTTTGAGCTTGCACCTGCAGATTTTAATATCATCGTCCATTAGCTCTTTAATTACCAAAAAATATTCAACTTTTTCACTAAGCTACTCACAAGCTCCACAACAATTAAAAGTGAGCAATGAAGTAACGAATAGAAGAGGAAAGAACCACAAATTCCAGAAAACCTAGTGAAGATTGCAAGAAATTCGAGAAAACTAAAGCATGAGACGATTGAAAAGTAAAATATTCAACTAAACGACAGGCAGAAACGGTATGGTAATGAAAAGAAAAAGAAAAGAGAAACCAATTTCAGGATCATCGTTTTCCTGCACTTCCCAAACTTCTCCCGGCAACCAAACAGAGCATCTATGTCTAACCCCACCGGCGACCGAGAGAGAGAACAAAATAACTGTTTCAACCAAAGAAATTCCTTCCCGTGAACTGTTCTTCAGAAACTAAAGGCTCCATTTTCAGCAGCAGATTAAAAACTAAAAAAATCCTATCTTTAACCACCAAACTCAAAGATGAATCAATAAAGGAGTGAAATTCGCAAAGTATACCAATATGAAATGGGCTCTCAGCTTTAATTCGCGCACTAAAACAGGACCCCATGATTGAAAGCTTAAAGTTCTTCAATTCCAGACCAACCCGTGATGATAACTGACAAACCTCAGCTCAATGACAAGTTTTGACCAGAAACAGAAGATAAGCTTAGAACCCGTGAGAAAAGAGAACAATCCAGGTGTGAATCCAGAGCATTCAGATTTGAAAGTCAGTTGTCACCCACCAAAAGGACCGCCTTCGTACTTTGACTGATTTCTAAAATACTTAACAAACAAGTGAGAGAGATTAAAATAAAAAGAAAGGTTGTGAGAGAGAGCAGAGGGCCAAAGCAAATTGGACAGATTGGCTAGACTACGGTGTTTTATGGTTGTTTGTTTGGCTTCCGGGAAAGTTCTATTCAATACCCTCTTCGGGAAGGACAAAAGTTTAAATTATTGACTTGGCCTCTACCTTTATGTTGTTTGTTTATCCCAAGTTGGCAGACAGAGACAGAAACCTGCCCTTGAGAATCTTCGGATTTATAACTTCCTAATAGATTTCTTTGTCTGAATTATAGTTCTTTTCCCCCATAAGTACATTTCAAACTCGAAATCTCAGTATAGAGGAAGAAAAACAAATTAAAGCTTTAGGTTAGGTTGTGTTTATTTAGTGGGTATGAAAAAAGGGAAATAGATATGGAATGAAAGATTGAATTTAGTAAATAAATATAATTATAAAGTTATTATTTTAATTACTTATTATTGGATAATACTCTATTCCTCTCATAATCTAGAAAAATAGGAATCATTGTTTTGTAAAGTGTCATATTATGAATAACTTCGTACTTCTTTTTAAAAAAATATTTTTAATACTAATTAATTAAATACAATTAATTAATTAAAATATAATTAATTACATTATTATTAATTAATTAGTTACATTATAATTAATTACAATATAATTAATCAAAATATAATTCATTCGTTAATTAAAATATTGTAATTAATTAATTAATTAATTACAATATAATTCATTTATTAATTAAAATATTTTAATTAATTAATTGACTAAAATATAATTAATTAAAATATAATTATTAATTAATTACATTACATTATAATTAATTAAAATATAAATAATTATAATATAATTATTTATTAATTAAAATATTGTAATTAATTACAATATAATTAATTAAAATATTATTAATAATTAATTAAAATATTATTAATTAATTAGTTACAATATAATTAATTACAATATTTTAATTAATTAATTTTAATTAATTATGTTGTAACTGATTAATTAATTATAATGTAATTAATTATAATTAATTAATTAGTTAAAATATAATAAGTTTTTATTTTTCAATATTTTTTACAAACCAACCACTATCAATGATAATGGTAATCATTCATTTCTCTTAACCAACCGTAATAATTATAATGATAATATTCATTTTCATTCCTCACTATATTCATTCTCATTCCTAATACCATTCCCCTATACGAACTAACCGCCCCCTTAATCTATGGAAGACAGAGTTTGACAGTAATATCTAAGTTTTAACAAAGAACCATACCGTTAATCTTTATAAGATTAAGTGTGCTAGAAAAGTACAAGTTTGACTTACAAAATTAACAAGTTAAATTTAATGAAAATAAATTTAAATTTATTTTTAAATCAAATTAATCTAAAATGAAATATATTTAATTAAATTTATCATTAAGTAGAGCTGGCAAAAAAACGGTTTCAAACTAAACCGGTTCCAAACAATTTGGACAAGATAAAAATTTCATGATCCTAAATTAGTTTAAAACCTTTTTTTTTTACCAAACTGACCCAGAACCGAATCGAATTGGAAAACACCCTACTCAGTTCAGAATCTATTTGTCCGATTTTAACTAATAGCAAAGGGCCATTAAATTGCACAATTTTCTTCCTATCTCTTTTTCTCTGTAAAACCAATCGAAAAATTATAGCAAAGAAAGCTAAATTATGGTTGTATAGTTGAAGTTCAAACTAAACAAATGGTAAGTCTACAACCAAATTCAAAAAAACAAAAATACAACCATCAAATTCAAAGTCTCCAACAAATTATATCAAAAAGTGACAAAGGCACAAAAAGTACATCAAATCCAAAATCAGTCAATCACATTATTCATACTACAAATTCCAACCAAAAAAAATATGCAAAAAATAACAAATCCTTATTCATCAAACTCTTCATATCCCAGGCGCCGGGGGGGGGGGGGGGGAATTAATACAATAAATTAAAAAAAAGTAATGATTTTTTGAAACAATAGTTTTTTTGCCTTTTTAAATTCGAATCGGGCAATTTTAATCGGTTTTAAATATTTGGTACTGATCAATTTTAAAAATTCAGATATTTTGTCCGATTAGGTCAACCTGAGTCTAAATTTGGCTTTAATTCAGACAAAAATTGGTCAACTCGGTTTAAATTTAGTCAAAAAAATTCTAACCTGTATCTTATTTTTTTTAGATAGGACAGGGTCGGGGTATCGGTTTGGACGAAATTTTGCCAGATTTATTATTAAGTATTTATATTTGAAACTTTTTTCAAACTTAAACTCAAAATTAAAATTTGATTTGATTTATTGTCGTTACTGATTAAGATATTATAAAATTTATGTAATTAATAATGAGATAATATGTATACGCATTAAAATTTAACATAATTAATGAATTTGAATATCACTTTTTTTCAATTCTCAAATTTTTAATGCATTAATTGAAAGGTTGAAAATGGAGCACATCAATTTTAAAATAGTTCCCTAGATTTCTAATTCCTTTCACCAATTGTCCAACCATTGACAATTCTTAGTTTAGAGATGGCCAATCGTTTTCTAAATGGCATGTGGAAAAGGGACAAACATCTTGGGTTTGAAAGTTTGAGAGGAATAGAATGATTATAAAATAAATATTTTTGTTAAATAATTACTAAAATATATATTTTTAGTAAATTATTTAAGGTGTTAAAATTCATAATTAAATGATATTTTTAAAACTTAAATGATTGTCCAAACTCTTAAAAAATTAAGTGCATAATCTTTTAAAAACAAAGCATTAAAAATTAAAAATTAAAAATTATAAATATATATTTCTGAATAAATCATTTAATAAGTTAACAATACAAAATTAAATAACATGTTCAATCTAAATAATCTTTAAAAGCTACAAACTCCTAAACTACAAATAAACTTAATCCTTTAAAATTTATACCTAAAACTTAAAAATTTATTAAGTGTCTATTTGGATGAGCTTATATCAGTAAAATTTTGTTAATAATTTTTTTTGAAAAGTTTCAAATTTGAGATTCTTAAAAAATTATATTTTAGCTTCTAAAAAAATTATTTTTATTAAAAAAATAATTTTAAATTTTACAAAAAATACTTATTTTTCTTAAAAGTAATTTTTATAGTAAAAAATATACCTTTTTTACCCTCTAAAAACTGTACCTAGGCGCAAAGGAACTCTTTTATGACAACTTATTGCTTCTTTTCATAATGACTTCTTAGATTATTTGTAACAAAAAGGTAAAGTACACATCGCTATGCACGGTGTTTGACTTTTCGTCGTCATTAAATGCCTGCATCGCCTTCTAAAGCGACGTCTAGAAATGCTTTGACCACAGAAAGTATCCCAGTGATTAAAGAATCACGTAAAGAAACGATTTCCGTCAATTTTCGTTATCTTGATTGGCTGGTGGATAAGACTTTTTCGTCTATGAGACCAAGACACCATCAAACCTGTCATTTTGCGGAGAGTTTACTTTTTATGTATAATGATCGAAATAAGCACTTTAAGATCAACTAATGCCATAAAGGTTTTTTTTTCTGTTAAAGGTCTTTTTGTGATATCATGACAAATTTCATGTAACTCGACAATAGGTCACATCAAATCCTCTTTTTTTGCATACCCTGTTTTAACTGTATTCTAATTCCGTTTTATTAAATTATATATATATTTTTACATAAGAGGTCCAAATAAATATATAGAAGATTCAAATAAATGAATAAATGTATGAATAAGATTTAATAAAATATAATAAGAATATTATAAAAAGTACAAGAGATTTGATCCCTAATAGGTTGAGTGTAAATTATAAGTGGCATGTTTAAAGATTCGATTAATTTAAAATTTTAAAAATATTTTTATGAAATATTTTGTGTGGGTAACAATTTATTTGATGCAAATATCGCTTGCAAATTTCATCCTTATAAGAAAAAGGTTAAATTACATAGAACTTTCTCGTGATTTAAAAAATCTAAAAATTTAAATTATAATTAAAAAAAGTATTTATGATTTCAGAAAAAATCAAATATGTTATACTTTTTATCAAAAAAATAACATTAATAAACATATGATATAAAAAAAATTTAACGAAGGAACTCGCAGTCGTTATCTTTTGGATGAGCACTAAGTAAATTTTTGGATTGACACAATAACCTACAAATTATGTCAATTGGGTATTCCGCACTAAGAAAAGCCCTGTACGATAAATTCGATAGAAAGAACGTAAATAAAGAGATTTGAATACGAGACCTTTTGGCCTTATACTTCTTACTCAACCAACTTGACCACCCCTAAGAGGCTTATGATATAAACACATGTAAACTTATTAAATATTAATAACAAAACAATTTAACTTATCTCTTAAATTTAACTCGAATTAAAATAATAAGTATTATAATTTTTTTAAATTATTAGGTTGAGTAGAGTATATTTATTTCAAATTGAATTTAAAAGATGAATCAAATCATTATGTTAATAATATTTAATTAATTTATTTTTAATTTTATTATGTGTGTTTTTATAGCCATTTTTAACAAAACTTAATAACTCTCTTTGACCAAGAAATATAAGGCTAAATTCTCCGTTTATGATTAATATTAATTTCAATCCTTGAACTGTGACTGAAAAAAGGGGGGTCGACAAAAATAAGATAATCCGCCAAGTGAGAGGGCGGGTTTGTGTCCATCCTGCCATTCTAAGTGGCGGGGTGGACACGTGGGACTCCACTCCGCCATTCTAAATGGCGGGATGGACACGTGGGGCTCCACCCCGCCATCTTGAGTAGTGGGGCCACCATCCTCCCACCCTGTTCCCTCTCCTCATGAGAAAATTAAAAAATTTTAATTTTAATAATTAATATAATTTAGGGTTTTATTTTTTAAGGATTAGTTTTTATTTAGGGTTAAAAAC
>JANQBM010000003.1:33097965-33128883 GCA_025594535.1 Erythroxylum domingense | reverse complement strand
GGGAAATAACCCCCGACGTGCCTTCTTTGTTTTGCAGGAATCCTCAAGCCAGAATTCTCGTGTTCAACAGTTGATTCCATGGATCCAAACGGCAACGTGCAGCCTCGTCAGAATCCGACTGAACCAATATCCAAGTGAATGGTTCTTCACAACCATTTATTCAAACCATCATGGATGCTTTTCATTATAAAAGATCTAGTTCATCTTCAGTAACTTCTGGGCATCGAAGCAACCTTTACACCCACTGGCATTCTACTCTCACGGTCTAAATATAATCGTGACCTCCTCTACTGCACGTATCTTGACTCCTCAAAACCTGTCTCCACACCCATTACCACCTCTCTACCACTTTCCAAAAACCATGGTCTTCTTCTTTCTGATCCTACTGAATACCATAGTACTGTTGGAGCACTTTTGTCTCATTAGACCATATATCCAATTTGTTGTTAACAAAGTTTTACAATTCTTACATTTTCCCACTGATGTTCATTGGACAATGGTAAACACATCCTTCAGTATCTTCACTCAACCCCATCTCATGACCAGCATTTAGCTAAACCTTCTACCTTAACCATCGCTGCTTACTTTGACGTTGATTAGGCTGAGTGTCCTAACGATCTCAAATCTACATCTAGTTATTGTATTTTCTTTAGCTCCTCCTTAATTTCTTGTTATAAGAAACAACCTATTATGGCTAAATCTAGTACTGAGGCAACATACATAAGCATTGCTTTAGTTGCCGCTGAATTATGTTGATTTAATTCTTTACTTGATAAACTTGGCTTCTCTGACATCAAACCACTTTTATACTGTGATTAACATTGGCGTTACCTTTCTTGTTGCACATCCTATCTCTTATGCTCTTATCGAATACACTAAAACTGATATGTACTTTGTTCGTGATTTGGTAGCCAAGAAATCTTTGTTCATATTTCATACATCAACCTCCACTAACTTGTCGACATTCTCACCAAATCATTGGGTTCTACTCCGTTTTTATTGTTACTTCACAAGTTCAATGTTCTTTCAAACATTAGCTTGTGGGGACATGATAACAACTCAATCTCCTGATTTTTCAATTGTAATATTATCATAATCTAGATAAGCATTATACATCATCTCATTTTCTTAGATCAAATTAACCCATGCATTATTTGATAATGTAGTTCATATTGTATCATGTTTAAATAGATTCAGCTTGTCTTCAATAATATATAAATACAGCAAAAGGTTGTACAGCAAGAAAAATCAATACACTATTCTATACTTTAAAATTCTCAGCTTCATTTTCTTTCAATATTGAATGGCTTATGTTCTCTACGCGTTGAATTCATATGGTAACAGAGTGATTATGGTCTGCAAGTAGCCACTCAAGTGCAGCTCTGGTTAGCGGTGGCTTTGGAAGCGAGGCAAGTGTAGTGTTAGACCTCCATTCTTATCAGGATAAAGCTTACTTCATTTCTTTTTATGTAAACATGCATAGTGGATTTTCCTGGAACTTCCCAATTTGATTCTTAAATGCCGATAACTCGATAAGTAAGATCATGGACCCGATGCACAAGTTGGGTTTTCATTTTGCATAATTCATTGTTCAGACTCCTGAGAGAATCTCATATAAGTAGCTGCTGATGTTTTCAGTTGCCTTACAAAAAAGGGATCCGAACCCTTTCTAGATTTGATTCTGAAATCTGAATTTATGTTCGAAATTAAAACACCTAACTAAGATTGACGCGTTGTAAATTAAATTTGAATTTCTAAAATGTTTGATTCCAACTCAATCCGTACACTAATCTTAGCTGCATGTTTCAGAACATTTAACTAGAAGACCATATCAGAGATTCCAACTCTTATCTATGGAAGCAATGGGCCAGGCTGCATCTTGTGATTTTGGGTTTTTAAATTAACGAATGTCGAGGATGAAATCAGGACATGAGCTTACCAGGTTAGTTATGTGTCTAATTGTTATGCAACTACGTCGTGACTTGTGGCGCATTAACTATATTAACAAGGTTGAAATCATCAGATGGGATATCGCAGGATTGTCTTGGAAGTGGACTCGTTACCACTTTCAAACATTCTGTCTTCTTTGTATATGCGTTCAATGTCCCTCGATCTCCTGGTCCTTGACATTAATGAGCTCTTTATCCGAAATTGGGTCGTTCGACCATGCCACATTTACAAGAAAAGCAACCGATGTGTAAATTGGCTGAGTAATTTTACAACTCAGTTTGAGCTTGGGAGTATTTTTCTAGAACATAAACCCATAGGGTGCAGCTCAATCCTCTTAGAGGATATGTTGGAGATTTGTTTCCCACAACTAATTTTGTAATTTTTCGGTTTTTATTTCCTTTTATGTAAAAAATAACCAGGATGAAATCATTACTTGTGTTTGAACAACTCTTTACTCTTAGAGGTAGAGATGGCAAATAAAGCTAAGTCAATAAATTAGGTTTAGATTGATTGTGTTTGAAAACTTTTCTTAAAACGACATTATTTTAATTTAATTGTTTAAACATATGTCATTTTTGTTTTAAATTTTAAAGATTAAGATTAAAATATCATTATTTTCATCAATTATATCAAATGATGTAATTTTCAAAAAATTTAAATAAGCTTGAATCTCACATAAAACTTTTTAGATCTAGCTTTTTTTTTTTGAAAAAGGAAATTTTTAAATAAATGAATAAGAATGTTAATAGAGTGTTAGATGACCAGGGGCGTACCCTTGTTACACAACAGAAACTACTGGGAGTATCACATCAGATACATGGATAAAGTGTGCTATATAGACTCTGATATGAATGTTCTTAATTAAAGAAGAACTTAGCCTGCGGTAGGACCAACTCTCTGATTCCTTGTATAACTTCCTCAACTAGATGTGTCACGGTTTTGCCTAAGTCCTGGAACCTCCTAGCATTCCTTTTTGGGATATTCGGAGAAGTTGCCAAACAATAGGATGCCATTGAGTGAATGGTCCGAAATGTTCTATCCACAATAGGACCTGACTTGTTCCCAAACTAAGGTAGTAGTGGGGCACAAGGAGAAAAGGTGATCTCGCGATTCTGCCTGCATCGAACAAAGCAGAAAGGATCGGTTGATATCAACATAGAAGAAATCGTCCGCTGTACTGAATTTGTTCTTTATGGTCAGCCAAAGGAGGAAGAAGACCTTGGGAGGGAGGTTCTGCGTCAAATAATGCTGCTCTATGCAACCCGAGCTAATTTCAGCCGAAGAAGCTCCACAATACGTTTGCTCCTCAACTGGTTCATAGGCTAATCCTTTCAAAAGAATACATCAGAATAGTTTGAAGGGAGATACTGGAGCTGCAGGTGTTGAAGATCTAGCTTAATTTATTGCTATTCTTACTTATATGCATTTGGTTAGATTTCACAAGTTTAAAATTTTTAATTAAATTGTAATGAAATCGTTATTCGAATTAATTAGATCCTAAAATTATTGATAAATTTTAATTTAATCGAGTTTTAAATAAATTTTAAGTTCAATTAAAGGGAGTTTGAATTAGTTTAATTTAGTTAAACTTAAGGTTTTTATTTAGATGTTCCAAGTTAATTTGAAATTTGATTGCTCGAGTCTGCTTTTCACGTTAATTTGAAAGACTCTAACCTGAGGTTTCGAATTATATCGCAATTTGATTCATTGCCATCCATAAATATCTGTGAATTGATAGATTTGAGACAAGCGGGCCGAACCTACACTACTTCGGTGGATGATATTTTCTACAGACATACTTAAGTGAACGGTTTGGCTAAATCAATAAATGGGGGTAAAAAGAAGAAAACGCTACACAAAATGAGAAAGTCAAGACGATTTAATCTTCAACCCCATTTCCGTCATTTCACCTTCGCAACTCCTATTCTATCAGATCGTTCGTTCCCTTAGCTTTCGGTTTCCCGTCCCTTGGGCCCTCAATTCATTTTCCTCGGTGCCTTTTGGATCAAACGACAAATGGCAACGCCCTCAAAACGGCCTTCGAAAACTTCACTGACCTTTATATTTCATTCCCAGAAAAAAATAGCAGCCAAGACAAGAAGATCCTTAAACGACACCGATCGTTTATGTTCCACGTGTGTATGTCCATTTTAGTTTTACCCCAAGAATTGGAACAGAATTTGTATTTCTCAAAAAGAAAAAAAAAACGGAAAGGTATTACAATAGAAAGTTAGAAACTGCTTGGTGGTCAACTTCTTTTATTTAGACGGGGTCCTTTTAGAGATGTGCGCGGCGACGGTGAACGGAGGGTGGTGGGCGAGAGATAGCGGGAGTGGGGCAAATCGGAGGAGGTTTCAACCTTGAGAGCCAGCATGACTTGGCTCTCATGGTTACTGATTTCCTGGAGAATGGAGCCGGTAGCGGCGGCTGCGGCAACGGCGGCTATTATTGGTGTAGCAGTGACAGCGAGTCTGGTGTCTCTGATCTCCACCACCTCGCTGAGAAGATTTCTGTAAGTTGAAACCATTTGAAAAACATTTCTTCGGGTCTACAGTATCAATTAATCCTGTTGTTTGAGGTATTGAAATTAATGTGTTTTTGGCTGGTTATATGCTATTGTTTGGCAGTTTTACAAGCAGTCTGTTGCCTAGCATGAGAGCGAGTTGTTGTCACTTGTGCATTCGCTTTTGCAATCCCTCAAGAATATAGACCTTGTCTTGCAAAGTCAGCTTCATGTAATGGTAGTCATCAGGTATTTTTTAGCGAAACGCTTGAGACTCTCTGGTTATGATGCTACCGTGTGCTCTTCCAGGTGGCAGGGTATTGGGAAGGTTCCGGGAGGTATGATTGTCGGCAAATTAAAATTGCATAGAAAATGGATTTTAACATCCAATTCCGCGGTCACAATTTTATTGATAGAGATAATGCAAATTTTATAAAGACAAACTCACCTATGCCAAAAATTCGTTATGCGTTATGCGTTATCTTATTGAATCTAACAACTCAAACTTTTATATACGTTTTTATTATTTCTTTCCGTGCATATATATCGTTTATCATATAGCTAATGGTCATATTTATAGGCTTATTAATCGACTTTTACGAGATGAAATAATTGGCAATTTGCTGACTAATAAAAGTAGACAAAATCAATTTGAGTTGTTAATTTGATCAAGTAAATTTACAACTCATAATCTTCGTGATTAAGTAAAAATGTTAGCAATTTGATCCTCAAACTTACAACACTCAACTACGATCTCTTTGTCTTTTACTAAATCTCGAATATAGTGATGTTTGATGTCAATTGTTGATTTATTGTAGCAGACAATTTTTGTAGGATCAAGTTGTTGATGGTGCAATTCTTTAAGAATTTTCTATAACCATACTGCCTGTATAGTTTAACTTGAATTAATTGATGTTTCTAGATTACTTAATCGTGAAGATTATAAGTTGTAAATTCACTTGGTCAAATTAACAATTCAAATTGATTTTATCTTTCTTTATTAGTCACAAAATTGCCAACTATTTCAACTTGTGGAAGCCGGTTAACGAGTTTATAAATATGGCCACCAGCCATATAATGAAAGATATATTTGCACAAAAAGAAATAGTGAGAGGTGTATAAAAGTTTAAGTTGTTAGATTCAATAAGTTAACGCATAACAAATTTTTAGCTTAATGTGAGTTTGTCTTTATAAAATTTGTATTTTTTCAATCAATAAAATTGTAAGTGTGTCATTGAATGTCAAAATCTATTTTCTAGGCAATTTTAGTTTGCTACCATCAGAGAGCAACTATTTGTTGGTTTTTTGAAGACCAAGAAAATGCTCCAAAATCAAGATGAAAGACATAACTTGAAGTATTTTTTTTCTCTTTTCAACATCACCAGTCCAATCACTATCTGTATATCCAACTAATCGTATATTCTTATTATTTCAATAATATACCATCATCAATCGTACTTTTCATATATCTTAAAATACGTTTTGCGACTTGCCAATAAGATTATTATGGTAAATTTATAAATTTGCTCACAATTCTCACTCCATAAACAATATCTAGCCTAGTTGTAGTTAGTACCTCAAACTTTTAATTAGTCTTTTGAAACTTGTTGCGTCAACCAAATCATCATTGCTATCTTTCACAAGCTTTATCCTTTTTTCAATTGGTGTTAAGATTGGCTTACACGCATCCATTTTGAATTTTTTTAAAATATATTTTGCATATTTCAATTGTGAAATAAATATGGGTTCATGTTTTTGCTTGTTTAAGACCATAAAATACCTTATTTAGCTGATAAACCTTATTTTCTTCTCCTTACTTTACATATCCTGCTTAATGTATACTTCTTCTTCAAGTACACCATTAAAAAAGGCTCAAAAAGGCTTATTTGACATCTATTTGCTAAATCTTCCAATCACTTTAAGTGGCAAGTGAAATGATCAAATGTACAATATTCAATCTAACAAGTGCAAATATTTCAGAATAATCGAAACTTGACTTTTGTTTATATCTTTTTGCAAATAATCTTGTTTTAAAGAGTTCCACTTTCCATTGGATTTGAACTTTGTCTTATATACCCATTTGATACCAATAGGCTTATTTCCTTTTGACAAAGTGGTTAACTCCCATGTTTTATTCTTTTTTTTGGCATATATTTCTTCATTCATTGCCTTAATCCAACAATAATCATTCACTGCTTCCTCGAACATTACTGGACCACAATTTGCAAAGAAAGCATAACATGCTACATCTGTGTTTGCTCCTTGATACAATTTAAATAGAAAATTTGAAGCCTCTCTTATTGTTTTAGCAAGATTATTTTTTTAAGAATCGACAACTCAACATGTTGACAAATTAAAAACAAGCCTTTTTCATTTAATAAACCATCACGAATCAATTGTTGTGATTCTTCAACCATCAGTTTTTCTTTTTCTTCTAAGTCTTTGTCTAAAATTTTAATTCGTTTCTTCTCAAATATAACTCCATCAAATGTTTCCACATTGCAAAATTGTTTTTGCCATCAAAATTGAAAATAGATAATTGCATTGGTTGAATTTCAGTTGTTGAACTCGAAGTCATCTTGATCTACTTGAGCGCTTTAACCAAGCTCTAATACCAAATATTAGGCAATTAAAATTGCTTAGAAAATGAATTTTGACATCCAGTTACACACTCACAATTTTAGTGATTGAGAGAATACAAATTTTACAAAACCAAACTCACACTACAAATTCTCACAATCCAAAAACCTGTTATGCGTTAGCTTGTTGAAGCTAACAACCCAAACTTTTACCCACTTTTTCACTATTTCTTTCTATGCATATATATCATTCATTATATGGCCAATTGCCATATTTATAAGCTCATTAACTGACTTTTACATGATGAAATAGTTGGCAATTTGTAATTACCAACTAATAAAGGAAGACAATCAATTTGAACTGTTAATTTGACCAAGTCAATTTACAACTCATAATTTTCGTGATTAAGTAATCTAGAAACATCAATTAAATCAAGTTTATTTTCTAACAATGATGATATCTTGTTTATAAGTTCAGTTCTTCATGTATTCTCTTTTAACGGAGGCTCGTAGAAGAATATGATATGTTTTGATTTGATATAGGAGCTAGGTTGGTGCCCTTGATTGAATTTGATGAAGCCCTACTCTGCAAAATGGAAAATTTCATCCGATAACACCTACAGTACAATTTTATCTGATATGTTTCTACATTTAATTCTGGGTATGCTTATGAGTTGATTTCTTATGTTCCTTTAATTGAGGTCCATAGCGGAACGTGCCTTGAGATTGTCTTCAATGGACTCTTAGATCCCTTTTCTTTTTTTCTTTTTTTTTCCACATAATTAAAAGTGGTCCTATCTGCAGCTGCAATCTTGGGCAGACATCTGATCGTGCCCACATTACAGTTTCTTGACATGATTTGTTTATTCATGTGTACTTAGGTGATCATGAATATATTGATGTTGTTGACTGCAAGAATGCCGGGAACCTTGAGCATTTGATCATTGACATTGACTTTAGAAGTCATTTCGAGATTGCTAGAGCTGTTGATTCTTATGATAGGATATTAAAATCACTTCCAGTAGCTATGTGGGCTCTATAAACAGATAGAAACAGCATCTGCAAGTTACGGCTGAAGCTTCCAAATCTTCACTTAAGGTAAACTCAATGCCTCTTCCTCCTTGGAGGTCTCTTGATTATTTGCAAGCAAAGTGGCAGTCCCCGCATCAGAGACCGTTTGTTATTACAGGTTTGATAGGAGAACCAACCCTAAAAGTTGCAATTAGTATCAGGGTTAACATCATGCTTCAAATCATTCATATCACGACTACAAGTAGTGACGCCAGCATTGCAGTGTTCACCCAGGGCGAGAAAAGATGTAGCGCACAATCAGCTTGTGGGTACGTGAGCGGTGACATCAGTATAACAATGTTCACCCAGGACTAGAAATGGTCTAGTGCGCAGTCAGCTTATTGTTGCCTGAGCTGCGAAGTGTGGTGGGATGTTACGATCTAATTATCTCATATCGGTAATAAAAAAGATTGACCTGAGATTTATAGGCTTATGGACTCTCCCACCCTTCTAACTTTTGGGTTTGATTCCCCTATAAAACCTGTAACATATGTTCAAGAAAAACCGAGCTTGAATATCTGTTCTTCGGATCATAAGCAGTGTTTTGGACATCTGAAGAGGCTGCAGTTGTTGCTTCAACCTGAAATTGAAGAACAACAATTCTTTAAGTCCATAAACAGCGATAGCAACTGGATGATGAGGTTTGAGAGGCGGAGACAGTACTCCTTAGGGGTCTTTGACATGTAGCTTTTCGTACCAGAAAAAGTACTTTTTGTGAGACAGATTAACTATATTTGCGCCTTTCAGATTCTATATTCTTTTTCCCTGGGGATTAATAATTGGCGACTGGAATGACTTACAGTTAAGAAGCAAAACACTATAACACGCTGTGATGTAGCATTTTCTGTATCGGTCTCAAGTTGGAGAACCTTACCCGTAAATATAATACTTGACTGAATTTGCATTATCATGTTCCTGATTGGCCTAATCAAATCGGGCGACACCTGCAGCCGAATCAATACCTTGTGATTCAGGGAGGTCCATCCCTTGATAGATAGCTATTCTTTATATGTTGGGTCTTGTGTTAAGAGTGTACTACTTGCCTCTTACTTTTATGGTCAAGGAGGTTCTTGTCTTCAACTTGTAGTCATCTACTTCACTTGCTGAGTAAATCATTTCAAGTTTCTGAAGCAGGTATGTTTAAGAATTCATAATACGAGAACGTATTATCGTTGTTTTAGTTACCTTTGCTCTCCATGTTCCTTCTCATAGTTCAGTTCTATTGCTTTGTTGCTTCTGGACAGGCAGCTTGATATCCTGAACTAGTGATGTTGTTTCGGTCCGAATCCAGATTGTTTGGATTAGGACTAGGTCGAATAATTTGAGCTCTATTAGGCCTGGGCCAAAGTTGAGTCAGACTTAATTAATTTTATTTTAAAATTTTAAATTTTGACAATTTGAGATTGAATTTAACCTCAAGATTAAAAAATAAAAAATTTGAATTATATCTAAAATTTGATGAGCATAAGTCGGTAGATTTTGCCAACCCTAAAGTAATATCCGCGTTTGTAAAGTATCATAACCGCGTAAAGCGAACGAGCCTTCAAAGTCAAAGAAGTCCGTCGAAGGACAAAGTTGAAACAGGGACACCGAATATGAGGTGGTCCGTGGTCGTGTTCACACATCAGTAATAAGTCTAGAAGCACACCACAAACTGGTAATAATTTCCCAATAGTGGCCTTTTAAAAGTAAGTAAAAACTGGAACCCGGTTTTTGACTGGCAAAGCCAACGCTGTCTAACCGCCGCTTTACAACCGGAACAAATCCAATCGCTCAGTCACCACCACGTTGTAATATTTACGTGTGCATCTAAAACACACGTTTTGTCCCTTACAAAAAAACACACGTCTTGTGTTGACCAATCAATCTTAACGGAGCAGACCCATATTTGCAATTTCTATTTTTTTTCCTGGTGTAAATTAGTATTTAGTACTATTATTTCTGTTTTTATTGTAATTTTTTTATTCTAGTTTTCTATTGTTAATTATAATATGCGTGTGGTTATTAATATTAATATATTAGACATTTATTACTAAAAATAATAAAATAGTAAACAAACGGAAGATGTAAAATAATTAGATAAATTAAGAAATAACAATTTTAAATTTTATTATTTTATATAATATTTTTATCAGTAGATATCATTGATAAAATTATTATGTTTATTAAATTAATTAATTAATTACGTATAAAAGCTTTTCATATTTCTTATTAGTGGTCATACGTTATTTATTTAGTTAATAATAGCAAATAGATTTTGAAAATGAAAATAAGTAATTAAAACTTGTTTTAAATTTTCATAAAATAAAAAGTTAAATAAAAGAAAAACTAAAAAATGGAGGGATAAAAATTGAATCTAAAGCTCCTGTCTGTTTCTTCTTGTCTATGTTTGAGTTTGACACGGAAATAGAAGAGCATCTGTCAAATAGGCTATATCTGGCTTAAAGTAGCTTCAATCTAACCTTAGCTGTTTCTATCACCCACATCGGTTCTTTTATTTATACACACGGTTTGCTCGCTGTCTCTATCTCTTGTTTCTAGGTTCTCCCAGGAACTGTGAACAATGAAAGCCGCCACCGTCGCCGCCACCGTGCTGTTCCTTGTAGCCACCTTCCTCCACCTCTCAAACTCCGCCTTGGGGATAGGTGTCAACTATGGTACCTTAGCCAACAACCTTCCACCACCAGCCCAGGTGGCAAACTTCCTCAAAACTCAAACAATCATCAACAGCATCAAGATCTTCGACACTAACCCTGACATTCTTCGAGCTTTTGCCAACACCAACATTACCGTGACGGTCACCGTCGGTAATGGAGATATTCCTGCTCTTTCTAATCCCAGGAATGCTCGTCGATGGGTTGCAAATAACATCCAACCCTTTTACCCCCAGACACGGATTAATCGGATCGCTGTTGGTAATGAAATCTTGTTGTCCGGTAATAAGGAATGGATTGCCAATCTTGTCCCTTGCATGAAGTCGCTCCATCATGCTCTTGTTCTTGCAGGAATCAATAATGTTCAGGTACGCGGCTTCTCTTATATAAGACATGGCATCAAATCTTTGTTTTGGAGGTTTGCAAAATGCTTACAAACAATCCAAGGTGATTGTGATAGAATCTTTTCCTTTTCTGTTTCTGGACATGACATATTCTGTTTTTGTTTGGTAGAATGGCAAACGGTAGGTTTGGAATGATCCAAGCACAGAAATTTTTAGAATTTGAGCAACTTTAATCAAATAATTTTCATTTATTAAACAAAAAAATGTTACTTTAGTCACCCCAAATTCGTTTAAATTAAGTGTCAAACTTTAATTTTAGATTAAAATGCAATTTGTTTTTATTAAATTCAACCATAAATAGAGAAAGAATTGGGTTTGAATTCTGCACCCGACCTAGTCGGATTTGAACTTGACATTTTGGCCATTGCCAACGCAATCTGTCTTGAATGTTAAGACACAGAATCAATAAGCAAGTCAACATTAATCAAAGACATCCTGAAACTTAATTAGTGCATACATGTATTATTGTCAGGTTTCAACGCCACAGGCTCTCTCATTCCTTTACAATTCTGTGCCACCAAGCAATGCCCGGATCAGAGTTGGCTACCAGAAGACCATCTTTGCACCAATGCTCCAATTTTTACGTGAGACCAAATCACCTCTCATGGTTAATCCCTATCCTTACTTCAGCTACGCTCCGAAAGTGGCCAACTACATACTTTTCCGGCGAAACCGTGGCCTCCGTGACAGATTCACCGGCATAACCTACAGTAACATGTTCGACGCGAGTATGGACGCTGTATTCTCGGCGATTAAAGCTATGGGGTACGGTGATGTGGACATCGTAGTGGCTGAGACAGGTTGGCCGTCGCTCGGCGATCCTAACCAGCCTCAGTGTACCGTGGAAAACGCAGTTTCATATAATGGGAATCTGATCAGGCGTGCCATTTCGGGAGAGGGTACTCCACTTATGCCCAAGAGGCGGTTTGAGACTTACATCTTTGCCTTGTTCAATGAGAATCTGAAACCTGGAAGTACAGCTGAGAGGAATTGGGGCTTGTTCAGACCAGATCTCACCCCAGTTTACGATGTTGGAATCATGCGAAACGGACAGGTATGGTTGTGTTCCTCTTTCTTGTCTGCTTTAATCATAATTGTAATCATCGTAATCACCCATAATCCGTAATTTAAAATCTCGGAATAACTCCCAACATGTGAGTAGTCATGTGCTTCCTCCTGAACTTGGTAAGGGAATCAAGAAAATGATTGAAATAACACCTAATTATATTGACACAAACCCTGAAGAGGCTGGAGATCACCTGCACCATATTGTGTGGCTGGTAATAGATGTCACAGGATAGGCATTGATCCGTCCCCGCAAGAGAACGTGGTCATATTCCCATATTATTCAAGTATTCTAATCCTGCAGGATGCTTTGACTTTTCTGTTTAGACTTTCACATCCTTTTTCTGATTCTTCATCTGACATGGCAATGACAACATATTGGATCGAGATGGACTAAAATCTCATAAGGTTTCAGTCCGAATAAGCCCAATCCGATTGAATCTAAAAAAGATGGTTCAAATTGTGCTCTAGATCAACTCAAAAACAAGTTTTTAAAATTTTTGTTAGTTTTGATTTTTCTTAGTATTAAAGAAGAGGGTTACATCAATTTAGGTCAGGTTTTGATTTTGATTGCCGATGGGAGATTTTTGGAAACTTGAGTCTGGATCTAAACCCTGTCAAATTATCTTTATTCATTAATTATAATCAACCTAGACTTTTTACTGATTAAATTTGAAGTATATTATTGACAAATTATTACACATACTTTGAAATTTTGTCTAATGCGTACTCCAAAAAGTAGCGACTGGAGATTTATTCGTTTATTGCTATTTCTAACTCTACACAGGGTGGTCCTGGAGGTCAAGGAAACCCAACACCGGTTCCAGTAGCAGGCAAGAAATGGTGTGTGGCAAAAGCACAAGCAAGTGAACAAGCTTTGCAATCTAACATAAACTATGGGTGCAGCCAAGGTGTGGATTGTAAGCCGATTCAAGCTGGTGGTGTTTGCTTCGATCCTAACAATGTCAGGTCCCATGCATCTTTCGTCATGAACTCCTACTACCAGACTCATGGTCGGAACGACTTCAACTGTGATTTCAGTAACACTGGCGTCCTCACCACCTTAGACCCAAGTAAGTATTCTTTCGTAATAAATTTAAAAGATTTAAATACTTTTAAAATTTTTATTTAAGTGTTTGAATTTTTAAAAATCTTAGAAAAATTCAGTTTAATTAGTGTTTTTTTTTATAAAATGTATCGGCCTAAAATTAGCATAGAATATTAATATCTATTTAAGTCCAAATTGAATAAATTTTCAGTTATAAGAATAAGTTGAATTTTAATAATTTAAATTGATATTATTTTAATTTATAAATTTAAATTAAAATAACATTATTTTAGTTAATTATAAAAAAAAACATGATTTTATGATGAATTAAACGTAAATGGATTGAGGTCAAGCAATTAATTGGCATTTTTAAGGATCGCAAAACTGGCCCGGTTAACCCAACCTATGGCCTACTCGTTATTTTCAAAATGAAGTAATTTTGAAAATTTTTTGCTTAAAAAAATAAATGGCAAGTCAAGCCACATGCGGACCACCATGACTTCAGGATCAATCCGATTTATTGACATTCTTAAGTATCCCTATTTGGAAGGATTATGTGAAAATAAATAGCTGTATGATTCGTTTAAATATTAATTTTGTATACTGTTTAGTAACGCTTAATTAAATTTTTTTAAAAATAACAATTTTTAATCCATTATGCAATAATTTCCTGTGCTCCTGTCCTGACCTTACAATTACTTATCGTTATCCCCTTTCTTTTGGTTTCTTTGTCGCAGGTCATGGTTCGTGCAAGTTCCTTTAAGACAAGTTTCGAACACTAGCTAGGCATACACGGTTTCCTGGGATGTGTCTTTTTTATTTTTCTCTTGTTATTTCATTGAAATATGAAATATCCCCTTATACGATGATTCTTTGTAGCAAAAATAATTGAAAATCACATTGTAACAAAGCAATTTGCTTTTGCTTGGGAATGTATCCTCCAAGGCGAATTTGATATTACCAAGTTCTATGTAGTTGGGCTCATCTGTTATTGGGTTGAAATCTGATTAGAAGAAACGTTTTTGGGTTTGACCATAACCAATAAACAAAAAGACCAAACAAAAATTGAATATGAATAAGAATTATTATCTTCATTATTATCAAATAACACAAATTAAAAAAAAGGCTAAATTTATTGGACGCCCTTCAGTTTGATTTTTTAATTTTTATTTTTATATTTTAAAAATCTTCACTTATTTCGTATCCTATTGTTTAATTATCATACAATTTCTTCTTAACACAGTATTAAAAATTTTAAATTATAATGTGATATTATTTTTTAATTATTAATTACCAAAAAATAAACAGAATATAATGAAAAGAATTACGTGATAGCTAAATTATAGTTCTTAGGACGTGGTCGAGTTGGTAAAGTGGGAAGCATGAGATTAAAAGGTATTGTGTTCGAATCCCCCTATTTACGCTCTCTCGATCAAGCTTATTATAAAGGGCTTATTTAATGCGAAGAACTCAGTTGACGTGATTTGTAAGCTATTGCGTCAACCCGAATATTTACCCAATGCATATTCAAATGAGAGCGACTGCAAATTTTTCCGTTTCAATATATAATTAAAAATATAATAATTAAAACCAAATCTTTATATTACGTGACTTATCGAGATTTATCTAGGTGTTAATGATGATGAATAATTAAAACCAAATATTAAACTATAAGTCAAAATATAATATAATTAACCTTTAATAAACGTTTAATTACATACAATAATTTATAAATTATATGCAAAACTTTTATAAGTTTACAGCGTCTTAAAACTTATAAAAATTATAATTTAAATTATTAGTTTATTATTATAATATAATACTTTTCGTAAATTCTTAACCTTTTCATTTTTTTAATAGTAGAAAAGAAATTACCTAACAATTTATGTATATTTAAAATCATTACGAATTATTATATTCACTCTGACAATTTATTTAACATGTACTCCAACGATATAGTTATAAAATTTACCGTTATTAAAAAATATTGAATTTGGGAGCCTATTTTTATGAGAGATATTTTTTATGGATTTAGCGAGAGAACATATTTATAGGCTTTGACTTTATATTTCAACCCAAAACTTTAAAATATTAGGTCTATAGATCATTTCCACTTATATGTCCTTCACTAGTTTCATTTATTTCTAACGTGAGATTTCTGCTTATACTTGACATTTCAACAATTTCCCCCTCAAGTGTGAACTTTCACATTAGACTTAAACTCCTCCTTAAACGAAAGTGTTTTTTCTTAACAATTCGAGTAAATAATGTCACCAAGAGTCCTTTTACTCTACTGGTCTAGGCCTATTAAGAGTTTATGAGCTCTTCATTGTGGGTAGATCTGGAGAGGTCATTTACCTGAAAGATTTTCAATATAAACCTAACGAGAGAACACACTCGTGAACTTTGACACTACATTTCAACCCAAAATTTTAAAACATTAAATTTATGAGTCATTTTCACTTTGAACGTAAAATTCCTACTCAACATTCCACCCGAAAAAACATAAGAGTTTAGAGATTAACTGTTTGGTTGATCTACTCATCATTAAACTTGATAGCTTGCTGTTTATGTTACTCGTTGAAAGTTAACTTAGAAAAATAAGACGAGACTGAGAATCTAAGGTGAGTTGAGGGTGAATTTGTTTCGATAATCATGCAAACCTAACGGGTAAGAGAGAACTACGGCCAACCTGTTTTTGTCCTGCTGCAATGATTGGGAACATGAAGGTCCTTAAGGCTTGGCGACGGCTCTCGTCCAGTTAAATCCGAATCCTGAAGTTACAGTTCAATTTTAGTTTATAATTCGTTCGAAAATATTATTTCAATTTTACTTATCAAAATAATATTATAGACTTTCTTAAATTTATATTTTCATACTCCTTCCTTTTTAGTATTATGAAAATTCGTTTATAAATTTAAAAATAGATGTTAATATTAAGAATTAGTTTATAAATTTTTCATAAAATATTTTTTGTTTAAAATTTATTAACAAATACGAATTTATTTATTCTATGTAAATAAATTTAAAATGCATTACTAAGTTTTAATATATTAATAATTAAAATTTGAGTATTTTTTTAACATTTGAGTATTTTAATAACAATAATAATGCATAACGGCCTAATATTAGACTAATTGAGCTTTTAGGGCTTTAACATCAAGTTCAGTCACTAGGTCATACATTCGAAGATGTATACCTTGTCGTACTTTTGATATTGACTACCTACTCAAATTCTGAAACGCTCACTTGCCTCCTTCGTATTTATGAGTATGCTTGGATTTTTCATAACTAAGTTACTTAATTTTATTTACATATTTTTCTAAATTTTATGTAAATATATAAATAAGATTTAATAAAATAGAGAATTAATTGGAACATATAATTTTATCCTTAAAGCTAACCGCTTGATCCCTTAATGACAGGCGATCTGAGTTTATCTTGAAGATTAGTTTGGGTTTGAGTTTTTGGTTTTACCGGTTTTAATTTTTTCTTATTTAAAAATTATAAAAATTGTTATTTATTTATATTTTATTTTATTTATAATTACTGTTAACTAATATTAATATTAACAATCAAACAAAATTTTACTTTTATTTAAAATCAGAAAATAAGAATATAAAACAAAAATTACAAATTACACTAAAAAAACATAAAGAAATCAAACGACTCCTTAAATTATGCTAAGATAACGAAATTTTAGTTTTAAATTTCTTAAGATGGTTAAAATGTTATGTGATTACAAAGTTCTTTTGAAGGAATAGGGATAGGTCTCAATTTATAAATTTTAAATCATAATTAATTGATATTTAAATATAAATAAAATCTTTCTATAATAAGTTTAGGATAACTATGCCCCATAAAAAGATGTTACCCACAAAAGATTATTTTAATTATTGTTTTTGGAGTCATAAATTCATACACATCAAATAGCTAAACCCTCTTTTTCTTTACTCAAATAGCAAAATTTCGTCCGAACCGATAACTTGACCTTATCCAATTAAAAAAAAATCATATATGGGTTAGAGTTTTTTGACCGAATTTAAATTGAATTAACTGATTTTTTTTCGAATTAAAATCAAATCTAAATCCTAGTTGACCTAATCAGACAAAATGTCTGAATTTTTAAAATTGGTCAACACTGAGTATTTAAAACCTATTAAAATTATCCAATTTGAATTTAAAAAAGACAAAAGAATCATTGTTTTAAAATTTGGCAAAGAAAAAAATTTACGTAATTTTGAATTTCAATTTTGAAAAAAAGAAATCATTGTTATTTCTCGCATGTTTTATTTGATTTGAATTTGTAGTATAAACAATGTGATTTACTGATTTTAGATTTAGTGTATTGTTTATGCCTTTGTGGCTTCTTGCCATAATTTTGTTAGAGACTTTGAATTTGGTGGTTGTATTTTTGAATTTAGTTGTAGATTTAGCATTTGTTTGGTTTGAACTTCAACTAGACAATCATAATTTAGCTTTTATTGCTATAGTTTTATAGAAAAAAAGAGATGGGAAGAAGATGGTGCAATTTAATGGCTCTTTGCTATTAGTTAAAATCGGACAAATCGATTCCGAACCAGGTTGGGTGTTTTCTAATCTGGTTCAGTTTCGGGTTAACTTCGTAAAAAAAATTAATTTCAAACCAATTTAAGGTAATAAAATTTTTACCCTTGTCTAAATTATCTAAAACCGGTTTAGTTTAAAACCGGTTTTTTGCCAATACTATTTCCCCACGCGTATTCGGTTTTTGATTATGAATTTTTGCTATTGTTCGTTTCCCAACGGTAAAACAAAACTAGCTGCACTGTAACAGTAAACACAGTAAATTATAGTGCAAATTGATATCATAAGTGAACAAAATGATCAAGTTGGTTGAGGTTTAATTTCTTCTTCTTATTATTTAATGAATCAAGTTAGGATATTTTAATATAATTAACTATTACATACACTTTTTTTTTTGAAGGCAAACCAATTTCAATAATGATTATAAAATGAAGAAAGTACATGTGGAATAGATTCCCAGATAACAAAGCGGGAAAAAAGAATTGAAGCTCGCGCTAATTCATGAGCAGCTCTATTCAGAGACCTCCTAATCCATCGCACTTTGATGTTAGTTCTGACACTAAGTAGTAATTTGCAATCTTGGACAATCAGTCTAAAAGAAGAATTATCCCAAGGAGAGGAATACAAAGCAGACACAAATTGTTGACAATCCGTATAGACAACCCCAGTATTAGGCAAATGTTGTGATGCATAAAGAATAGCTGACCTGCAAGCAATGGCCTCTGCTATATTAAGCTCATAAACACCCTCAACAAAACCTGAAATTGCCCTGAACCAGGATCCTTCTGCTGATTCAATAACACCCCCGAACCCTGAACAACCTTCGTGTTGAAACAATGCAGCATCAGCAAAGAAACTCCAGCCATGATTCGATAAAAAAGACTGCTGGCTTCCAGTTGCAGTTGCAGCAATAGGTAGCGGTGGGCCTGTTGAATTTTGCTCTGTTTGTGAGTTTTCTATCAACTTCCATTCCATTAAATGAGAGACAGCATTAAAAACTAGTTGATGGTGAGAGATATACTTGAAATTCCAAAGAAAATCGTTCCTAGGATTCCAAATATGCCAAGAAACAAAAGAAAACAACTCCGCTACCTCTTTGCCTAAATTGTTCCAAACCTGCATAAATTTATTAGCAAAAGATTCTCCATGCAAGGGGATAACAACTCCCACCAAACTCTAGCACAACGAAGCCTTGGCACAGTGAAGTAGGGCGTGATCCACAAATTCAAGAGAAAAGCAAAGTGGATAAATACCATCAATCTCCACCCCACGACTAATAAGGCTTTGTTTAGTTGGCAGCACATTTTTCATAGCCCGCCACATAAAGTCCCGGAGCTTTGGAGGAATATGGAGGCTCCAAATACGCTTCCATAATTCACTTGGAATCACAATTGGCTCCTGAATATTCCGGCTAATGTGATAAGCCGATTTTACAGTATAGCAACCGCGCCTGTCAAAATGCCATAGCAAAGAGTCCCCAACATTGCTTATACAGATAGGAATTGAAAGAATGGCCTTAACATCACGAGCAGAAAAATTCTCCATAAGCTTCTCAATATTCCATCTTCTACTACTTTCCACAATCAGGTCCACCACCCTCAAAGTATTTTCAGCAGAAAGATTTCCAGCGTCTGCAACGAAAGATCCTGGTTTCGGAATCCATGGATCTCTACCAGCAAAAATACTTTTTCCATCACTCACCTTCCACCAAACACCCTTTTTCAGCAAATCAATAGTAGCAAAGATACTTGTTCAAACAAAGCTTGGGTTAGTCCCCCTTGAAGCTTTCAAAAAATCCCCCAATGGGAAATATTTAGCTTTAAAAATACGATAGAACAAAGTATCAGTTTGCGTAAGCAAACGCCACCCTTGTTTGCCAAGCATGGCAAGGTTAAAGTGGTGAAGGTCTCTAAACCCCATGCCACCTTCCACTTTCCTCATAGACATCTTATCCTACGATAGCCAGTTAATACCGCCTCCCAAATCCTTCTTGCCATTCCACCAATACCTATTCATAATAACTTGCAGTTCTTCACACAGGGAGTGGGGGAAAAGAAATATAGACATGCAATAAGATGGGATAGCTTGGCCTATGGATTTAATCAAAACCTCCCTCCCTGCTCTTGACAAAAACCTGTTAGTCCAACTATTAATGTGTTTCCAAAGTTTGTCCTTTATAAAACGAAAGATCTGCTTTTTATTCCGACCAATAAGAGAATGTAGTCCCAGATACAACCCACCTCCAAGTGAGCTAGTAACTTCAAGGCTAGTAGAGATAGCTGTTTTTGCTTCCTCCTTAACACATGGACTAAACATAATACCAGATTTCTGAAAGTTGACTGATTGTCCTGAAGCCAATTCAATTCTTTTAAAATAGTTTTGACAACCGTAGCTTCTACCACATTAGCTTCAAAGAAGAAAAGGGAATCATCCGCAAAGAGCAAATGGGAAACACGCGGACAGCCTCTACCAACGCTACACCCATGCAATAGTCTCCTATTCTCAACTTCTCTAAACAGATAAGAGAGCCCTTCTGCACAAATTAGAAAAAGGTATGGTGAGATGGGATCCCCCTGCCGAAGACCCCGACCTGGAACAACGGGTCCGACTAATGATCCATTAAGATTAATTATATAACTAACATTCGTGTAGCACATAGACATCCAATGTACCCAAGCAGCAGGAAAACCCATGGCAACTAACATAGCATGCAAATAACTCCAATCAACCATATCATAGGCCTTACTAATGTCAATCTTCAAGGCACAAAAACCAAGGCCTCCAGATCTTTTGTTTTTCAAATTGTGAATGGTTTCAAAGGCCACACACACATTGTCAGTAATAAGCATGTTGGGCACAAAAGCGGATTGATTTAAAGCTATAATGTGTGGTAAGACTGTCTTCAATCTATTCATAAGAACTTTGGAAACAATTTTATAAATAGGTCGAAAGTCCTTAATACTGGTGGGAGTCATAGACTTAGGAATGAGCACAATATTGGTTAAAGTAAGTGCAAGCGGAAAGGTACCTGTTTGGAGCCAAGACACGCCTGTATTAAAGATATCATCATCAATAATGTGCCAATATTTTTGTAAAAAAGCTAGATTCAGTCCATCCGGTCCACACTTTCAAGAGTTGGCTTCAATGGTAAAAAATGTATCCTTATTCCATTTCGTGGTAAATACTGTGTAGCCTTAAGTGTAAATATCGTATTCTCTAACAGTCTAACCTTAAGTGTCGCACAAAAAACGCATCAACGTCATTTTGAGAATTTTAATTCAAATGATGTTAATTTTAAAAAGTAATTTAATTTGAAATTTGATTAAATTAAACCTTATTTATTAATTTCAGGATAAGAAATTCCTGAACATGTCCTCACCGCCAAATTTTCATACACGTAGCCCCCATTACATAAGGGCAAGGTCACCGCAAGTTTTAATTAGTATAAGACCCTCACTATCCAGTATCTGTGGGAACTTATCTCTTAAAATTTATAAACATTAAAGGCTTAGCCTACCTTTTAACAAAATCAAAGTAATAATAGGAAATATAATCACATTTAGGGATGTTCTTTTTTTTCTTCTCATTTTTCTAACTAACCAATTTGATCAAGAGTTGGGACGCTTGTAATTGTGTAGTGTTAAATTTGCAACGAGCTTGCGGACCCACAAAAAGAGAAAAGTTAGATCACATATAAGTTTAAATAAAGTTTTATCCTAAAATTAATTGGCAATAGGTTGACTGGTTCATTAGGCTTATATATTAGTCTTCTTTTTCTTTTTTCTTTGACGTGTAACACTCACTTGTAAGTATTCTCAATACTTCCTTTTACATGTGAGTCTCTTTCATTATTTGGGCAATCTGGATAGGCACATAAATGATGCTCATCAAGGCTAAACTTCTGATTAAGGTTAAAGAGGCCTCCTCCTCAGACAAAAAATACTATTGGACCTCTTGTTCTATGCAGATTTTAAATCCTTCTCCAAGAGCTTAAATGATGCATACCATTTTAGAGTAAACAGTAAGTTAAGATCTTCATTGGCTATAATGACGTGTTAATTTGCAGTGGACTTATTAGCTTACATGAGGAGAAAAGTTAGATTACATACAAGTCTCACTAAGATTCTATCCTAAAATTAATTAGCAATAGGTAGAGTACCCACTAGGTTTATATGTTAATCTTATTTTTCTTTTTTTTTTGATGTAAGACATTCACATGCAAGTATTCTCAACATATTTCTTGAGCACCGTTTATCTCCTATTTACTAACTTGAAAAAAAAAAGTTGTTACTTATTACAGCTATACAAGGTTGATGGTCTGGTAAGAGAATGATGCTGCTTTCGGTTAAGGAAACTAGCTCTTTCTGTGTTCTTGTAATCGACAGTAATTGAACATCTAACTGAAAATTGTTCTTTGCCTACCAATCATGTTTTTGTTTGTTTCACTGGTCTGGTTGCTTGCTCGAAGTTGAAAGACAGACACCATCTAACTGTATCTAACTTGGGACTAATTATGTAGCATGATTGATGACTACGATTATTGTTAGGTTTCACGTCAATTAAGAGTATCTAAAGTATATTAACATTTTGCTTATTGATTAGCCTCCGGTAATTTAAGCCACTTCCCGTGGACTGCATGTACTATGCTCCTGAAGCAACTTTAGGGACGATAGAACCAGGGCCGGTCCTGAGGTCTTGCAGGTTTGTAGTGAAAAAAAAGATGTGGGTCTCCTGACTTTATCTCTATATACAAGAAAATAGCTAGTTCCTACAAAAAACTAGAGATTCTGAAGAAAAAAGTAAATCAGAGGACCCTGGGCATAGGCCCAGCTCGCCCTTGCTCAGGACTGAACCTGGGTAGAAATATTTGACTACGAACTGATCTAATTCAATTTAATTCAAAGTCATCTTGATCAAGTTGATGTTAATTGGTAAGGTTTGAGGACGGACCTGAGTCTTTTGCTACAAAACAATATCAATTTCTTCTTAAGTTTAAGAAATGAATCACTACCATTTTAGATGACATAAATTTGACCAAACATTGAGTTGGGTTGAATTGATGATGAACTAGACTGGATATATTGTCATACCTAAAGTTAACGAATCAAGTTAAAGAAAAAATTGAGTAAAAAAAGTGTTTAGTTTGAATATATATACAGTCAATCCTTAAGCTTGGTCTCCTCTTTTATGATCTTAATTTAAAGTAAAAAATAAGTAAGTAATCTAAAATTTTAATAACTTAATCTAGACAAGATCAAATAGGGTTCAAACTAATAGTTTCAATTTTTTTTAAGAATAGAAGAACTCATAGTAGTAATAGCCTACAAATTATATCAATCAGGTACTTCATATTAGGTAAGCTTTGTACAACAAGCTCGATCAAAAGAATGTAAATAAGGGATTCAAACATAAGACCTTTTAACTCATACTTTTTTATTCCACCAAATCAACCATCCAATATGTTTAAAATTTAAACACACTTGGGTTAGAATCTTCAAAATTTTTAAAGCCCAGACATTAAAAAATTTGAGTTGACCCAATTTATTAATAATATTATTTTACCTGAATTGATTCATTTAACTACAACTCCACCGATCAATTCAGATTTATCCCATTCACTTCAGACCCTAATTGTCAAATCGTTTTTGACTACTTAACGCTATACATGGGGACAGATCTTCTGTCCCCCTTATTCTGTACCTACCCAGTACTCATTTGATCTCAACCATCCAATGCAATAAATTGAATGGTTGAAATTAAAATGACACAGAAGATACAGAATAAGGGGTACAGATAATCTGTACCTCGCCATACATTGTTTCTCCATTGATGAGTACGAATAATATGATGACTAAGGACATGAAACCTGGCAAACACTTTTGGTTCGATCCAAGTGGACCCTCTCGCTCTAGGAATCTAAGTTCTAAATTGCTCCTCTTTTAACATCTCTGGAATTTCTTTGGCATGAAATGATTAAGCCCAATGGTGCCTTCAGAAGGAAACAACTTTAATCAGAAGACTTATGAGCAGTCAAAATGAGGTGAGCCAACCCTGTCTCCCTCCCTCGCTCTCACACACAACACACAAATCATAAAGAACAAAACGTAACCACTTCTTTTTTCTATTATTCATATTTTATGCGTATAATTTAAAAAGCTCTTTTGAACAACTTCCACCAAACTTGTGTTAATGGGGCCTGGACCCCTGGTACCATTTGGCCATTTTCATGATTTGTTATAGTCCTGTACTTTTTAGTTGTCTCAAATAAAATTGTAGATGATGTGTCATGAATAAACTATTTAGTGAATTAACTTAAAATCAATGATTAATTATATTTAAATCTAAAATTTTATTTAATGTATTAATTAAAATTACAAAAAATTTAATTAAATGTTTAAAATTTTAATTTAATGTAAACATAACTCATGTATTTACTCTAATAACAAGGAGTGTTACATAAATGATTCCATTAACACTACGTAGAATTTTAATAAGAAAAATTATTAAATTAAAATTTTAAATTTTCATAATTTTATGATATTTTCATATGAATCGTTCGGAAATAATCTCTCTACTAATTATAAGTAAGGTTGTGTATTACTAGATCTCTACAGATCTCATATTTCAACGATATTTTTTTATTGAATGTTGTTGTTGTAGTATAATTTTCTGATAATAATAAATCAGTGCTAAACTAATTATTTTTAATTATAAATATAAATATTTATTTTATTAAAATTTTCTTATATATAGGAACATATAGTAACATAAATGGTTCATTTTATATGTTACTCTACATTAACATAATTAATATTAAAACTTATTTTTATTAAATTATAATGAATTAAAATCTTTATATTTTAATTAGTATTATAAAATTAAATATAATTTAAAATTTGAAATATAATTTACTTTAAAATCAACCTGAACAAATTTGACTTAGAAAGTCTTAGCGAGTCTAGTGCTAGTATCATTGAAACATAATAATTTCAATAAACTCCTCGTTGGGAGCACTTAAAAGTTCTATAAATTACTTGGATTATGTATGGACAAATTATTTGATGAGTAAATCATTTAGAACTAAATAATGTTTGATTTAATTAATATTTATGAGTTTAGGTATCTCTACTTTCAATTTATCATCTTCTAAGTCATTAAAATGGTAAACAACTTCATAATCGTGACTTAATCTCTTGACTTTTAGGGCCTATTGGATATTAATTAATGGAATGAAAGATAATGGAATAGAACGGAAGAGAACGGTTTATAATAGAATAGAATGTAATATAGTGAAAAGTTGTTTCGAATGAATGAAAGGGTTCATAATGTAATGCAGTGAAATATTATTTGAAAAATAGATGAAATGAAATATAATGTATAACAAATGACTATTATACCCCTAATATTAAAATGGTTGTTGCAAAAGGTTTAACGCTATGATTTTAAAATAGAAATCATGTGGAATTAAAAAGTTATGCACAACTACGACAAATAAATTTTTATATATTTTTATTTTAAAATAATAAAAATTTTACTAAAAGTTTTATTATTTTATTATTAATTATATACAATTTATTATTAATTATTTAATAAATTTATTTTATTATATGTGATTTATATTTAAAAACTATTTGTTTATATTTTTATTTATATAGTAATATATACAAACAATTAAAGAATAATTTTTTATATATTTTCTATTTTCATTGATAAAAAATTTATTAAAATTTTTGTTTTATTATTAATTATATACAATTTTATTAATAATATAAAAATATTATTATTAGGGTAAGGAGAAATAATATAAAAATATTATTAATTATATAACAAGGGGGTTAGGGTTAGAAGAAATAATTGGTATTAAAAAAAATTATTGAGAGTATATTAGGTAATATATAGTTATTAATTTACGTTTCATCCTAAACTCTCCAAATCGAAGGTTTCTTATTTTCACTGTTTAGGATAAAATGGAACGTAACATAAAACTTTCCGTTTTCATCTCATTCCGTTCCATTCTATTATAAAACCCTCAACCAAACGATAAAAATGTGTTATATTCTGTTACTAACCCTCCAACTAAACCGATCCTTATATTAATAAGAACCAAAAACCCCTTAGATGCACCAGATTTCTATTCTTGATCCAAGTTATTTCCAATGACGGGTGGGATAATGTGGTCCCAAATCCTCTGTTACCGAGCATACATACCAAAACAGGGAACATTTATCATTTGTAATCCTTAAATCTCTACATATTGCACATGTTATGCTTTGGAAACCTGTAAAACCATAGGCAAACATTACTGGAATGCAATAACTATACACAAGGCTTCCATTTTCACTCCTCGAGAGATTTCAGATTTTGGGTAGAAAACTACGAGTTCTTGTTATTAAATTCAGTTTAAGATGCAATGCAACAACTAATAATCAATTGTTTTTAGAAAGAAAAGTCCCATCTCTATGATGTCACCAAATATTGAATGTTATTTTTGTAAAGGTGCAGATACAGGAAAAAGATATGGAGACATCATTGGATGTGTCATTAAAGTATAAGCTTATTCGATAATCCTTATTTGTCACTTTCAAATCTGTAAATACATTTTTCACTTACGTTTATTAAATTAGTAATTAGTTTACCTAAAATACGTAATTTATTTATAGTTTATGCGGGATACAACTAATGTATTAAAGTAAGGCACTTATGGTATTGCCATTTTGAGAATGATAATATAAATAAAGGTGATAAGAATAGTGTTAAAGTAGTTGCCTTCCTTTTTGACTGTAATATCTGAAAGAAAAGAAAAAAACTGATAAGGGAAAATCAGGGAAAAGGAACTATGAATGGATTTACAGATATACATATATAACATCTCTATCTAATGTCTTAGATTGGTTGGCTATCACACACAACCAAACCTCCACCAGCAAGCCATGGAAGAAAAGGAAAAAGAGAAGAAGAAGCAGAAGCAGAACAAGAAACAGAAGCACCAACACCCCAACGACCAAACTTCTAAACCAACTTCAGATGTTACCTTCAAGCCGAGCTCAGAAGTGAAGGGTCTTCGTTTTGGAGGCCAATTCTTGGTAAAATCCTTCACTATCCGACGCGCAAGACCTCTGGAGCTTCTTAAAGTTCTGTCCTATCCACCCATAAACAGAAGCAGCAACAACGGCAAAGACCCATTCCCTTCAACCACAGCTTTCTTGCCTACAAACTTCACCATCTTGGCTCACCATGCTTTGCACACTCTGACACTTGGTCTTGGAACCAAGAAATCCAAAGTGGTAGTGTTTGTTTTTGAATCGGAGTCCATGAAGTTGTCGGTTGACAGGTTATGGCCTGCAGAGATACCCCTTGGAGATGTGAACAAGAAGCTTATCAGAGGCTTGAATTGGTGCGAAATGGCCAGGTTCAAGTTCAGAAAAGGATGCATCACCTTCTATGTTTATGCAGTAAGACGTGTAGGGAACTTGGGATTCACTTCTGCAGATGATTTGAGGATGATATTGCAATCTGTAGTTTCACTCAACGATTTCTTGGACCACACTGCTATGCTTGCCACTCCTAACCAGAGAAGCATCAATTATGCACCTCCAATGGCCATGGCTCACTAATTTGACCTTTAATTTTCTTGTTAAATATTCCTTCTTTTTCGTTGTTTTTTGTTTCTCTTCCTCTAAATGAATGGTTGGGGGGTTATTGGTTTATTTGTTGGGAAAAACTTGTGTTTGGTCTTTTTTCTCTTGTAGTTAATCTTCAAAATATGTGTATTTCGGTGGGAATAAACTGAACCTTGTTCCATTTACAATTCAATCGTCTCTCTGCTTTTTGATCCTCACAGGCACAATTGCAAATACCGTACTGGAGCTCGTATTGGCAATTTTTCAGCATTTCGGCCTCTATCCGATAGGCCGGTACACTAATCCGGTATGATACAATGCTTCTTACCTTTATCTATGACTGTCTATTGTAGAATTTCTTGTCCAGAAACAGAATTTCTCATCTCCTAGTAGCTTACCTTTAATGAGAATGAGAGTGAAAAATGGAACCAGACTTGAAGATTCTGGTTCTTTAATGGGCACAGGGTGCATGTTCAGAACTATGAACTTGTAATGCTAATCTCAATTTTTGAAGAAGCATTCCGAACTTTCTTTCCCCAACACAACTGTTTTTTTGTATATTGTGATAAGATCTCGTCCGTGAATCCAAATTTTGAAGTACACCTGCACATCTTCAATTGGTTTTTGGAAATTCCACAGCACACTGATCGCCAATAAAATATAACGTTCTTAATAAATAATTGACTCAAAACAGATTATTTACGTGTTAATGTTCTCTTCTCATCATAAGCTGCCAAAATTTCTCGAAAACTTAAAGAGGTTCTTCTCTGAGTTTCATTAAAAGGTTAAACCAAAGGCTAATGCATGTGATGATTCATTGAAGAATGTACATATGATGGCTGTTGTTGCATATCATGATATGCATATACTTTTTTGTTTTTGAAACGTGATAACCACAACAGTCATCCTTCGGATGCATATTAAAATTTTAAATTAACACAATAGTCTAAAAATTACGTAAATTAGATATTCCATACTAAATAAGCCCTGTAAAACAAGCTTGATCGAGAGAGTATAAATAGAAAAAATTTAAACACATGATCTTTTGACCTTATGTCCCATACCCTACTAATTCGACCACCTCTAAAAGGTATCATATGCATATAACCCTTTTCCAATATTTTAAGATTAAAGAAGAAATTTGTTAAATAAAAATAACTAATTTATTTTAGTTTATAAAAATATATTAGTTTATAAAAATTAGTTGACTAATTAATAAATTAATTAATTTTTAGTAATTAAAGCTATTAAGGTAAATTGAATTGAAAAAATTGAAAATCAAATAAAAAAATGAGCCGACTTAAAATTTTTATAGTTAAACTCATTAGAATAATTTAATTTTTTAATAATTACATCTATTTTGATAAATATAGATTAGGGTTGTAATATATATAACTCATTTTATTATATTTATCAAAAATTTGTTAACTAATAACTCTAAAATAAGTAAAATAAAATTTCTTAAATTTCAATATAATATTATTTTAATGAGAAAATAAATGAAAAAATTTTAAAATATGACAATTAAATGATAAATAAATAATATCTTAAAAGGATAAATAATAATTTCTAAAATAAAAAATTTAGATCATAAAAATTTTCAATATATAACTCTGCATTAAGTAAAAAAAAAAAGAGTTGGAAAGATAGATTGAGATAGGTAGTCCGTTTTCCACCCCTACCATAGCTTTATGGTCTGCAAAAGCTGGAGAAAGGAATTTCCTTTTCTTTCTTCGCATTCCTTCTCGTGCCTTTAATCATGGCCTAAGAAGGTCCCATGTCCATCAACTTTTATTCACACGGTAACCTCTTTTCTTCTGCTATTTCTTCAATAAATACGCATTCGCAAATATATTTGTCGGTTAAATTTACTATTTAAATTAATTTATTATTTATCTTATATAATATTATTTAATTATTATGTTTTATCATATTTCATTATTTTTATTTTAACTTAAAATGATATCATACTATAATTTTTAAATTACAATCGATGTCGTTTTATTGTTATAAATAAATTAAAAGTTGATAGAATAAAATAAAAGAATATTTAATATTTAAAATATATTAATTTACCCTGGAATTGCACAACTTGCAAGTGACCGCGTGAGGTAATAAAAGCTGAACTGTACATCCGTTGGGGCTCATGAGTACATTAATTTGTGCTTTTTCGTTATTAAAGTGACCATAAATGGATCCTGTGAGGCAGAAGCACTTTAGGGTCAGCGACAATAGAGTATGGTTACAGGCGCCAGACTGCCAAGTTCCACTTCCACACATTTGTAAATGTACAGGTTTAATATAAATATATGGATAAAAATTAATAGAAAAAGGTAGAACAAGTTCGTGTGAACAAAAATCTGTTCCCAAATTCTAGCATTTCTTATTGACTACATTTTAGTGGACCAAATCCTTAATTTGCGGCTAAAAACTGACGGCACAAGGTTGACATTGAATAAAAGGCACAGAAGATCTTATTTGCATTTTAGTAAGGTTGTTAACGTTTCAACAAAGAAGTCATGACTCACGAGTAGTATGGCAATTGGATGTGGACTCAATCTAGGCTTGGCTAAACATTGGGCTCGGGTTGTTTTGATTAGGTTGGCCCAAGGCTGAATAAGTATTGCAAAAATTAATGTTATTTTGTAAAAAATAATATCATTTTTTATTTTTAATTAAAAATTAAAACAAATAAGTTGGATAGATCATCTTAGACTTAGTTGGGCTCGGATTCTAGCCTTATTGTTTATGACTCAATCAAGCCTCAGGTTAAGCTTAAGCTCCGGCAATAACTATCGTTTACTTATGAGGTGGTGTGTATATATACACACACACACACGTGATGTTATTTATCTCTCAATTTTATTATTATTTTTAAAATGCATATAATATTTTTTTAATGATTTATTTAATTTTATTAGTATTATTATCTTTTTGTGCTTATTTTAATTTTAAAATGTATATACTTTTTTATGTAACCTTTTTATTAATTATGGTAAAATTGTGTATTACTGTACTTTCTAAATATTGTTATTATTGTTGTTGTATAATGCTAAGTGTTGAATCCAATCAATAACTTTAATGCTAAGTGTTGAATCCAATCAATAACTTTTAAATTATGTAATATGAAAATGTTAATTGATAAATTAATGATTAAAAACGAATAATTTGATTTAATTGATATTTATGAAGTTAGTGCCAAAGTAGATAATAGGTAAACCGTTCGTCCAAACCCAGTTAAAATGGTCGGCGCCGCAAATGTTGTGATGTTTTGGCGTTTTCCTCAGGTAAGTTTGATAAGGCTCGTAAATTCATATCGAACTGCAACGGAATCAGTTTGCTAACCCTACTTAACTTGTCGTCTACTCTTGACCTATTTTCTGTTAGTGAACAAGTAAATTGCATAATATCATCTCATTGAGGTTGCATAAGTATTGGCATATATATAGCCTTACAGA
>JANQBM010000003.1:33079681-33097865 GCA_025594535.1 Erythroxylum domingense | reverse complement strand
CGTCTAACTTCGTTCTTTTCTGGTCCGGAATATGCACGTGTGCCAAACACCCAAATACTTTAAAATATTCAACTGTAGGTTTCACTCCACTCCACACCTCTTCTGGAGTTTGATTTGGCACCGCTTGAGTTGGGCTTCTGTTGAGAATATGGATACACCATTTTACTGCTTCTGGCCAGAAGACCTTTGGAACCTGTTTTTCAGAAAGCATGCATCTAACCAGATTCATCACAGTTCTGTTTTTCCTCTCTGCAATTCCATTTTGCTGCGGAGTGAACGCTGAAGTTAGTTGTCTGGCTATACCATTTTCCCTGCAAAATTCTTCAAACTCAGTCGACATAAATTCTCCACCTCTGTCAGTCCGCAGGCATTTGATATGAGCACCAGTTTCCTTTTCAACATAAGCTTTAAATCTCTTGAACATTAAAAAAGCTTCTGATTTTGCATTCAAGAAGTAAATCCAAGTTTTACGGCTAAAGTCATCTATAAAACTTAGAAAATACCTCTTGTCACTGTTTGATGCAGGTCTGATTGGTCCGCAAATATCTGAATGTATTAGTTCCAGTTTTGTAGTTGCTTTCCAGTGACTCTTCTTTGGAATTGAATCCCGATGTTGCTTTCCAACTAAACATGCATTACAAAGCTTCGTTGGAGCTGTAAGAGATGGCAAACCGCGTACCATGTGTTTATCTTCAAGTGTTTTCAGTCCCTTGAAGCTCAAGTGGCCAAACCGACAATGCCATAAGTAATTCTCATCTTCTGTTACAGCTTGAAAACATGCCGTAGTTGTAGGCGTCATTTCTGCTACCACTGCAAACATTCTATTCTTACTCATCTTTGACTGAATGATGAGGCCCTTTTTCTGGTGAAATATTTTACACTCTCCATGCTTAATTAGAATCTCCAGACCGTTTTCTTGAAGCTGCCCCATGCTCAACAAGTTGTTCTTGAGTTCAGGAATGTAATAAACTTCTGAAATCACCTGAGTAACTCCATTCACTTTCATGCGAATACTTCCCTTTCCCATCACAGCCATTCTCAAGTTGTTTCCCAGCTTGACAGTTTGCCGGAAATGATTATCCAAATTCAAGAACCACTCCTTATTTCCACTCATATGATTACTGCACCCTGAATCCAGGAACCAAACTTCTCCTTTTTCATCACAATTGGCGTCCACATAAGACATTAATAATATTTCTTCTTCATCATTTAGTTCTGCGTAATTCGCTCCATTTTCCAGCATTGGACATTCATACTGAAAGTGTCCCAATCTATGACACTTATAGCATTCAATGGTGGCTCTGTTAAATGATTGCCTGCCACGGCCTCTTCCTCTCCCTCTTCCTCGATATGTGCCTCGACCTCGGCCTCTGTTAGAACTCTCTTCAAGAGTAACTTTGAGAACCTGTTCTTCATCACGATGGCTAATCATTCTTTGCTCATGAACAATCAGACTGCTCTGCAATTCATCTATTGTCATTGTATCTAAATCATTAGATTCTTCAATAGCACATACCACATAGTCAAATTTTGATGTCATCGATCTCAAAATCTTCTCATTGATAAGTAAAGAACTCATTTTCTCACCATGAGACTTCATTTTATTAACAATGGTAAGTGTTCGTGCAAAGAAATGATCTACGGTCTCACCTTCCTTCATTTGAAGAACCTCAAATTCCTTTCGAAGTGCCTGCAACTGTGCTCTCTTCACCTTGGTTGAACCTTGATACTTCTGTTTCATCGAATCCCAAATACCCTTAGACGTACTTTTGTCAAGGATAGTTTCCAGAATATCACGATCAATGGCCTGGAAAAGAAAGTTCTTTGCCTTCAAGTCTTTTAACTTCTGTCCTTCTGTCACCTTTCGTTGTGCATCTGTTTGATCTTGTGTCTCTGCCTCTATTCCATTTTCTATGAGATCCCAATACTCTTTAGACCGAAGAAAGTTCTCCATCAGCATTGCCCAGTGATCATAATGCCCATCAAATCTAGGAATGGCTGGTTGAACAAAACTACTGCCACTGCTTTCTGCCATTATATGGCTTTCACTCAGGACGAAAATAACTGCAAGCCTCACTTATTCACTCTTTTAATGCTCTGATACCAAGTGTTAGTGAACAAGTAAATTGCATAATATCATCTCATTGAGGTTGCATAAGTATTGGCATATATATAGCCTTACAGAACGTGATCAAAACAGAAAAACAGCCCACGTTTGAACGTGGTATATGGCAAACATTGAAATATAAATATGCTAACCACTATACCCTGTAGAATAGGACTTACTAATGGACTTATTCAACAGATAACAACTAAATTCATACTCAACATTTTCCTCCAAGTTATCAATTTGAAAAGCAACTTTAAAGAGTCGTAGTTAAAACTTTTTGGATCGACAAATATTAAGGATAACATTTCGACCCGAGTCCGATTTGAGTTTGGCCCAAACTGAGATCAGTGAGTCAGGCTCGAATTGAATAGATGTAGGGCCTAATTTTTTTAAAATCTAGCCTCAGGTTCAAGCTGTTTAGATTTAACTTAACCCCGAAACTATACAACTATAAAAAAAATGACGTCGTTTCTTTATTTTTTAATTTAATTCGTTCTTAATATGGATTTCCATCATTTGCTGCAACAATTAGGTTTGTTTTGGCGGGTTTATATATAGATATTTAGATTTTGAATTTCCCCATCACGAAGCTCTCTGTGGGTCTCTTCGAAGTCTCGAGAAGTCACAAACAAGAGTATCCTCTCTTATTCAGACTCTTATTTTCGCTTCTTACTCTTCTTTTTCTCGTTGATTTAGCTTCTGTTTGTAATTTTCAGGCATGTTTGAGGCTCCAGATGTCCTCGAAGATCCGGATTCGTTGAATAAGTTTACTCAAAATTGTGGTGTTTGGCTGCTGAGAAAGTGACAAGCTATTCTCTCACCGTTTATGATTTGTTCTTGATAAGGTGAGTTTCATCATAATGTGTTCTCCGGAGAAAACTGAAAATTCAAATGTTTTCGATTTTTGCGTTGAGGAACTCTCAGTCGCTGCTTGTCTCATACTATCTTCCTTCATCCTCTCTAGTTCTCTTCGAAGTCGAGAGAAGAAGACACAACGAAGCGTATTCTCTCTTTTTCAAACTCTTGTTTTCGCTTCCTACTCTTCTCTTTCTCGTCCATTTCACTTCTGTTTGGTTACTTTTCCAGGCATGTTTGAGGCTTCAGCTGTTCTCGAAGATCCGGATTCGTTGAATAAGGTAACTCAAAATTGTGGTGTTTGGTTGCTGAGAAACGGAAAAACTATTTTCTAACCGTTTTCTACTTCATCAGAGCGTGTTCTCCCGCGAAACTGAATCGAAATTGCGATCGATTTGTTGTTGCAAGTTTCATGTCCGCATATACTGGATCCATCAGAGACAATGCATTTCTCTGTAAGTTACCTTCCCTACAAATCTTCAACTAATTCCTTTTCATTTATATTTTCAGCTTTGCAATATTAGTGCAAAGATAAGATTCTGTTATGTTGCGAAATAAAAGATTCAGATCGAACGTGCAACTGATATTAGAAGAGGATAGAAAATAGAATTTCGATTCTGAACTTTCCAATTGAATATTGATGGTTGAATATTCTTCTTGATTGGTCTTGTACATTATTATGTTTCCATGGTTGGTGAAAAAGAGTGTTCTTGAATCATCTCTTTTGGTTCTTTTCCCTTTGTTAAGACCCGTTTGAAGAAAAAGTATTGTTAGTTCTGTCATGCTTTACCTCCTTAACATATAATTCTTACTAATACTGCCCTAAAATTAACCAGCACTAATCAGGCTGAAAATTGATTCCTAGGGAGTGACGTAAATTCTACAAAAGAAGAGTGTTTGATCTTTTTACATATACAAACGCATGTTAGGCATGTTCGGTGAAACTAAGAAATATGCATGAACATTTAGTGTAACTTCTGATGCCATTGAAGCTTCACTTTTCCTTTATCCTCAATTTCAATGCATTGAAGCTTCTTCATCTTGTAAAAACAGTGTAATAGTTCATTCGCGTGGTGAAGTGCTAATAATGGTGCAACCAAGGTTGATGATATCTGGGAAACTTGAATATCAGGTTTGTACTAACTGTGGCGATGTGTAACAAGGGTAATAATAAACCATTCATTAGCATTTTTCTGAAACGGAAAAATTTACTGATTTTGGTTTTATTTATTTCTTTTTTATTTATTATCTTTGTTTTCAAGATTCAGTGAAAATTTTTTATTTAGTTCAATTTTGGGGTTTTTATTTTTGTTTTTGAGTTTTTTAAAATTTATAAAATCATAAAAAAATTTTGTTTTCAAGTTCTTGATATTATGATTAAAGTGATTGTTTTATTTCACTTTTATTTTTTAGTCAATTCTTAATAAAAAATAAAATTGTCAATGTAATAAATTTTTTAATACTGAATATATTTAAAGATAGATAAGTTAAAGATAAATTAAATTTATGAATTAATGAGATAAAATTTTATTTTAATTTTCTATAGAATTTTATTAACAAATATTAGTAAAAATTTTATTACTTTTATTAAAATAAACCAAGTAAAATTTTATTTATAAATAATGTTTATATGTTAATAAAAATAAAAATAAATAATTTAAAATTGAAATTAAAATTTTTTGAAGTAAAATAAATTTAGAATAATTATAAAAGTTAAAAAATAATATTAATTATAGATCTTATTAGTAAGTAATATTAAATAATCAACCAATAAATCAAAATATTAAAAACAAAATTCAGCTTTAAAATTAAAATAGAATATGTCAAATTGATATGATCTTTAGTACAAATTGACTATACAATATGTCAATTTTTTACAAATCAAAAATTAAATTCGGAATTTATTTTCAATAAGAAAATCTTCAAAAAATTATAAAATTGAAAATTATGTTAAATATATTTTCAATAAAATAGTTTACTTTAATTTCAAAATAAAAAAAACTACATAGTAATTTCTTTGAAAATTAGTAATTTCTTTGAAAATATTTTACAAATAAAAAATATATGTAAATTTCTTTAAATTTTGTAATAATAAAATAAAATATAGAATCTTCATTTCCAATTAGTTCATTTTCTTTTCTGCATCAGTTTTTTAAGGTTTAAAAACAAAAGCATGTTAACTATGAACTGATTTTGCAGGTGGATGAAACATTTTTCTCAGAATAGCAAAAATGAAAGAATTGGACCAAATTGGCAACAAAATGCTCGCCTTCTCAAAGTCATCACTCAAAGCAAAAAACAAAAAGAATAATAAAGCTAAAATGATAAAAGTGGAAAGCCGGAACACTTGTTTTCTTTTGGAAAAATCCTTTTGTTGATGTCTTAGAAGCATTTCCGGTGCACAATTGATGGTCCAGACTCGTCATATTCTGCTTTGGCAATCCACATCTGCACCCAGAAAATATTTGAATATAAGAAAGTATGCATGGTTAGTTTATCTTTCAAATTTTAGTAAAAAAGTGTGTATCATTTGTTTTACGTTTTCATTTCATATTTAAATAATTAATAAAAGTATTTGAAAGTTTTGGAAATTAATATTTGTTTAACAAAGTATATTAAGAATTTATAATTGTTTTAAAATGATAATTAAACATTTTAATAAATAACTGTTATTTAACAGAATTTTTAAAAATTATTTAAACATAGTAAAGCTTAGATATAAAAAGAAAGAACACTATATAAAAATTCATAGATAACTTAATTTTTAAAATTAGTAATATAAAATGTTGATAAACATTACCAATTTATAACTTAAATATTAATTAAATGAAAATTTAAATAATTGAAAATGTTTATATTTGCACTTCTATTCGAACATCTCTCCCTTCTTAACAAATTAAAAGCATTAAATAAATGTGATAAAATTTGAAACTAAAAGTGAAATTTAAAAGTTAGTCCAATTACCAAATAGTGGAATTTTAACAGAAACAATTTATAAAAATATTAAAAGTGATTGGTTTCTTATCACAAAAAAGCTAATTGTTTATAAATAATATAAATTACTGGAAAATTAATGTAATTGAATTATTACATAGTTAAATAATTTATTGTTTCCTAAAAACATTTATTAAAAATACAAAATTTGGAAATTTAGGATTTGTTTTAGCAATAAGTATATTAAAAGTTAAATGTTTTTAGGAAAAAAAAGATATTAAAGAGTAAAACTTTAATTTTATTAAATAAAAGTTAAATAAGCAATTTATTTGCATTGTTTTTAAAATATTAATTAAACGTGTTAATAAATAACTATTATTTTACATATTTTTAAAAAATGATCTAAAAATAATAGAACTTCTTTTGATAAAAAGTAATAAATATCAGTCTTTAAAAACTTAAGAATATAAAACATCAATGAACACTATCTATTTGATACTTAAATATTAATTAAATAATTTAAAATGTTCCTATTTTAAGATTTTGACCTTTTATTCTAACAAAAATGTTTTGTTTCTTAAAAATTTTTCAATTAGAATTGAATTATAAAAGTAATTCCAATTTTTAGAAAACAGTTTCACATTCACATGCATTTTTATGTATGCATAACAAACCTGTTGGAAGGTGCTAAGGGATGCCAAGATAGAGCCACCGATCCAAACACTATACTTTCTCTCTGGTGGAGCAACAACCTTAATTTTCATGCTGCTTGGTGCTAATGCAGATATCTCCTTGCTCATTCTATCTGCAATTCCTGGGAACATAGTAGAACCGCCGCTTAGAACAATATTACCGTACAAGTCTTTCCTGATGTCAACATCACACTTCATGATGGAATTGTATGTGGTCTCATGGATTCCTGCAGCTTCCATTCCGATCATGGACGGTTGGAATAGGACTTCCGGGCAACGGAAACGTTCGGCACCGATGGTGATTACCTGTCCATCAGGCAATTCGTAGCTCTTCTCGACTGAAGAGCTCGTTTTAGAGGTCTCCATCTCCTGCTCGTAGTCAAGAGCGATGTAAGACAGCTTTTCCTTCATGTCCCTCACGATTTCCCGCTCGGCCGTGGTGGTGAAGGAATATCCACGCTCAGTGAGGATCTTCATCAAGTGATCGGTTAGGTCACGCCCTGCCAGGTCAAGTCGAAGAATGGCATGTGGAAGGGCATACCCTTCGTATATGGGAACTGTATGACTGACACCATCACCAGAATCCAAAACAATACCTGCACAAAGAATTCAGAATGGTCTCACTATATATACATTTCAATTCTTAACTAAAATGAAATGCAGAATGACTTACCAGTTGTACGCCCGCTGGCATACAAGGAAAGAACAGCCTGAATGGCAACATACATAGCAGGGGTGTTGAAAGTCTCAAACATAATTTGGGTCATCTTCTCACGATTAGCTTTCGGGTTGAGAGGAGCCTCCGTAAGTAGTACTGGATGCTCTTCTGGGGCAACTCGGAGCTCATTGTAGAACGTGTGATGCCAGATCTTTTCCATGTCATCCCAGTTACTCACAATACCATGCTCAATTGGATATTTCAGAGTTAAAATACCTCTCTTGGACTGAGCCTCGTCACCAACATAAGCATCCTTTTGGCCCATACCAACCATGACACCCGTGTGACGAGGACGACCAACAATGCTGGGGAAGACAGCCCTTGGAGCATCATCTCCAGCAAATCCAGCCTAAGAGCAAAACATAGACATTAATTTTCCATATATACATTTATATATATATGTATGTGTGTGTATGAATGTATTAACCCTAATGTTAAGAATACAAAGTTTGATTAATGGAACTAAAAAGCAAAAGGCCTGTTTGGAACATAATGTCTGAAGATTTTTTAATCTTAGGCACGATGAACTTGTCAGAGATCAAGCAAGTACATAACTCTGAAATGGCTCAATTGCTTTATTGACCAATTTATAATATCACCTTCTGTCGAAAGTAAAGGATAAAATGTTTTATAATCTCATTTCGTATAACAACATTTAAGAAAGACTTACCTTGACCATTCCTGTTCCATTGTCGCAGACAAGAGGTTGGATGTCGTCGGCTTCTGCCATTTTCTACTGCCTATAACAAATAATAGTTAATCAAAAACGTGGCTAACTTACAATCATCACTACTTCTCATTTTCTTTAGCCAAGTTCACTTCGTAGAACGACAACATAAAAGATAAAGAGCACTATGATACATCATAAAAGATAAAAGAGGATACAAAAACACAAGTAAAAATGTCTTTTCGAACATCGTTCCAGGACAAGGAAGGTACAAAAATAAAGGCTGCACAGTAGCCTGACATGTGCATTAGGAACCGAGAAAACTCGTCCATTCCAAACCTAAATGCGCTTACAATTTTTATGCTATTTTGATTCAAATTGTTACCATCCAAACAGGTTATAATGCGTCAAATTTTGAATCCAAACGAGTGCAAAAGCATAACTGAGGTTCTTTGATTTTCAATCACTTTCATATCTCCGGATACATTTCTACAATCTAATCACAATTTTGGAAAAATCTCATTCCAAACATCATCATAATGCTCAAAGTACAAAAAAAAAATAAAAATTTAGCAATTAAGATACTTCCACTATATCACCTTTTCTAGTTAAAAGCAATATATTGAACAAAAGAATTCCTCAATGTCTAAAACGTCTGTAAGGAAAACTCAATCACTCGAAACCTAAACATAGTTACAACTTCTAGTGCTCTTTTGATACAAAATATGATCATCCAAACAGGTAAGATACAACGGTTTTGAATCGCGAAAGCCAAAAGAGTACAAAAACATAACTGAGATTCTCGGATTCTCATTTACACAATCTAATCGCATTCTTGCAAGAACCTCATTCCAATCATCATAACCGTTCGCAAGTACAAAAGAATCTTCGAAATGAAGATCTACTCAGAATATCATCTACCTCTAATTAAAAGAAATAAGTCGAACAAAAGATTCTCCAATGCCTAACACATACCTCAACAAAAATCACAAAACAGAAGAAATGAAATAAAATCAGATTATAAAAAGAATCTCCGATTCTGTTACGCTAAACCTCAACTCTATCGCAAGAGAATCAAGGAGTCGTCTAAACGTAACAAATCATCTACAAGATCCCAGAACACGAATCGAAAATGAAGAACGAGAAACCACTAGAGAAGAGAGAACAATAACGAGAGAAAACACGAAAGCGAAACTTACCGAGAGCGAGAGAGAGAGAGAGCGAGGGGGGGAGAGAGAGTGATTTTTTGAAAAGGAAGTTTGAGAGCTATATTTATAAGGAAGCACGGGGAGGAATGTGGGCCGTTGGATTAATTTTAAAAAATAAAAAATTATTTCCTATTTTATTTTCTTGACTTTATTTATTATTATTCCTGATTTTGTGTAATTAATTATAATATTTTGTGGGTGTAGGTTACAGAGAGGAACGCGTCATTGCCTATTTGTGTTTGCAGGATCCAGCTCCTTTCGCTTTTCCACTATTTTCCCTCTTTTTTCTTTCACTATTTTAGCTTTTTTTTATTTCTCTAACTATGCAATTTTATGTCTTAATAAATAATAATCTATGATATGCAATAAAAATTTCTCTTTCCAATGTGATACAATTTATTAATTGTTACTTCTAATTATTTATCTAAAGATACTTTAATTTATATATTTTAAATTAATTCAAACTATTTTAACGAGATTGGTCAAATAAACCTTTTCAAATCAAAACCAATTCAAAATTAAGTTAATTAATAATTATAACTGAATTCTATAAAGAGAAGTATATAAATGTAATTTTTGTACACTGTGAAATTAATCTTGATCATATATTTAATAAAAAAAAAGTTCAAATACATATTTATATATTTATTAAATTAATCTTGATCATATATTTAATAAATAAAATAAAATAGAGAATTAGGCTTGCACTAGTAAACTTGCACTAGTCGACTACTTAGCTAGTACTGACATAAGCACCAGCTAAGTAGTCGACTAGTGCAAGTTTACTTGCACTAGTCGACTACTTAACTAGTGCTGTTGTTACTTACTTGCACTAGTAAACTTGCACTAGTCGACTACTTAGCTGGTGCTTATGTTTTGTTGGTAGTAGTGTTCTTATCCGTAACATTTCTCTTTCCTCTTCGTTAACAAATTCATTTACTTCGTGCGAGTTCTTAAGAGCCTCCACGCCAGCTGTTAAAAGTAGATCACATCAACTTCACGCGTATTTTATCTCAAGACCATTATATATATGGCTAATGCAATTCTTCGCTTCATATCATCATATACATAACCAACTTCACAAGCAATTCAGTCTTTACCAACTTCACAAGCAATTCAGTCTTGATAATCATCGACTTAGTAGGGCTTGTCCAAGTGAATCAAAGCAAACCAAGTCCAGAAAAATCATCGATATATGACGAAACTATCAAAGATCAACCATTCCAGTCACGAGCATCAGCTCGTATGGAAGCATCCTCAAGAGCCATATCAGTGTAATGGGTGCAAGGAGCTAGGTTTTGGCCCCTGCTACGAGTGCGAGCAACAAAACTGTGACTACCATCTTCACGACGAATGTGCAAATCCCAATCCAACCATTACACACCCCTTCATGAGACGATGCACCTTCAAGTTCCACAAGAAAGCTCCACAGATGGGCTATAGAATCTGTGACGCTTGTGGAAGAGAAGTTCTAGGCTTTGTGTACCAGTGTACACACAAGCAGCCACTTGACCTGCACCCAAATTGTGCAAAGCTTCCACATACGTTAGCTTCGGGAGACATTAAACTAAAGCTTAAAAAGAAGTTGCCATTTTCATGCACGAAATGTGGAAGTAAAAAAACTGCTGATCGATTCAGGGGCTGGTGCTACTGCTACGTTTCTTCTTCTAGTAGAGAGTGTTATCACATAACGTGTGTGAAAGATACAATAGTGAGGAACTGGAAGAAGGGTTATTTTGGTGGAGCTAACCATCAGACTAGTGGCTTAGCATTAAAGAGATTTGCTTCTCCGAGCCGACAGGTGGTGGTCCGGCGAGGTGGGTCGGGTGGCTCAAGCAAGGCGAGGAAGGTGTGGAAAGTGGTAAAAACAGCGATCACGCTTGTTATTTCTGCCATTTTTGGAGATCCAACTTCTTTGATTCTGGTTCTTGCAGAGCAATTATTCTCAAATTAGTTATTGTGATATAGTTCAAGGAGCTTTCGTTGTTCTTGTGTAGATTATTTAATTGGTTAAGTTGAGTGTTCTTTCATTGTAATATATTCTCTAGTTTTGTGTCGTGTACTTTTTTTTTTGTGATTTGTGTTTGTTATTATGTTTTATATTATAATATATTGTGTTTGTTAATTATTATATGTACTTGAAATAATTAGGGATAATATTGGATCCAATCCTGATATGGATGTTTTTGTAAAAATTTAGACTCGATTCAAGGTTCAATTGGACCTGAAATTTACGGTAACTTGAAATTTAGTTAATTCATATCGATATGGTTAATTTTGAATTAAATTAAGACGACTTAGATTCGAACAGAAATGCCTTTCGTAAAAATAAGTTGCGAGTTTTACAAAAGAAAGTCAAGATATTTGGTCTTAAAATTCTATTTTGGTAACTAAATCATGATATTCATGTTCGTAGGTCCTGCCGTTTTGATGACTAATCTGATCTAATTAAATAGACAAAAAGTCCAAATCTTTTCGACCAGACTTAGGTTCAGGTTTGAGAGAGCCAGCCAAGCCCAACTTGAATCGATACTGTTAAAACTTTAAGATAATGTCGTTTTTGACAATATGATTGTCTTTGGGTCGTCCCGTTGTTCGGCCAGGGACATCCTGTCGTAAACCCTACATATTTGACTCATTAGTTGTGGTGTAATTACTAATTAGCTGTGGTAAGTTTTTCCGCTACAGATTTGACTCATCTCACCTAAAACAGGTAACTGTAAGTGTTTGAAAGACAAGCAAACTGTAATTTCCAATGATTAGAGCCATTTGTAACTCCCAAAGCTTCTACAGTAGATTGCAGATATTAACAGGTACTAGAGTTAAAACTTAAAACTGAGCTTTTCAAATATCAAATGTAGGTTCAGTTAGTCCACAAGGTAATAAACCCAACAAAATACCAAAGGTCGGAAAGGAGATTCAAATTTGACAAATTAGTTAAATCAAACAAGAAACCAAAAGAGTTCCCTGAGTAATTTAAGAACTGAAAAGTTAAGTTGAAATTGTTTTTTATAAGGTCATCAGCATCTACAAGCTTTCGATAATTTAAGGTGCCTGAAAGAAGGATTAAGATCAGGCAAATGGATGCAAGTATGACCTCGACGTTATATCAGAGCAACAGACCACAATCTGGAGTTCATGGAGTTGATAAATACCAGAAGATAATAGGAAAATCTAAAGGAAAGGAGGCAGTATAACCCATCGACGTGGATATTTTGGTCTTCCGTCCTTTCCATCAAATAGCTGCAGAGAAGCAACAGAAGAAGTAGATTAGTGGGTAACGGGAAAAAAGAACAAAAATGGAAAGGTACAATAAAGCAGATGGGGATTTTTTGTCCAGAATGACCAAAAGAAGAGCCAAAACATTCAAGGAATGTAAAAAGGAGTATGAAACAATGCACATAACTATGGGGATCTCATTTCAACTATGTCCCATCTATTATGGATAGATCGATTTGGTTTCTTGATGCTTGCATTGCATTTTCGTTACTAAAGACACAACATGACTTAGTTGCATAACAGAAGGGACATTATGATTCCTATGGGATGGCCAAATAAACAAACATAGATGAGTGCAAATTTTTCCTCAATGAATATGTCAAAACCTAATGATGAACAGGTATCTCAATCCATCCCAGATAATAATCGGTAAGCAATGCACAGTATGCATAATTTGCATCTACACATGCATGCATTTACAGGTGGTTTTACACACAGGGTAGCCTCTAATATGCTCATTACGAATCATCTAATGTCAAAATGTAAACCTGAGTCACATAGAGAGCAATGATCTTTCATTGCAATATAGGTTACCAAAGAAAATTGTTATAGACCAAGATAAAGTTCAGCACAAATGAGAATGAACTTCAAGAACTACAATCCATTATTTCTAAATTTCTAAAAATACTAGGCAAATGTATAGTATATGGACTTACTTTCTTCAAGCGTAGGTGTTTAGCAAGGGCCCAATTGGTCATAATGCCAGTCGCAACCACGAGAAAGACGTAACCTGCAACTGTCTGTGTTGCGATATTAAAACCCAGCCATTGATAAATCTCTGTGGTGTAATTTGCACATGTCACAATATTGAAAAGAAATCCACGAGGGATTTGATAGCCTCCACTTCCATCCGGACTGCGAAGATTCTTCAGGATTAAATGGCAATATAAGTTTGAAACTTGGCAAAGTAAACCAAAGCCAAAACCAATCTTCATTAGAAGGTCACTGACGGGGGTGTAAAGAGGATGGTTGACATAGTAAGCAATATAGCAACCGAAAGTCCAATAATAAGCACAATTCCGAAACACATTGGCAAGAGGTGAAGTTGCGTGACTGAACCGATGCACAAAAAATGTCTCCACGATACGCTTGAAGTAATGGAAGCACCAATAGTACAAAGCATAAGTCTGAACAGGATGGATGACCCGTTCCTCTTTGTAGCCAAAGTACTTGTAGACTGGGAAGTAGTAAAAGACTGGATAAAGAACCAAAGGACCCAAATACTCGCAAAAGAATAGTGTCTGGTAGGAAACTTGTGGACCCAGATCCTTAAAGAATATAGTTAAGTTGTCTGAATTCCCATCACTATAATCCTTCAGACTCTTCTTGTAGTTGAGGACAACAGGCCTCTCCTTCGATCCAGGCAGAATTGGAAGGGTTAGTCGCTGTCTTGAAGGGTAGAACTTTTTGGCTGTATAAGTGTTATGCAAGTCAGGTTGCTGAATCCATTAAAATCTCATCTCATGCTCCATACAAATACATTGGTTACTCAAACATTAAATGGAAAACATGGTAAACATACAGTCAGCATAGTGAATCACAGGAAAACAGCTAAAATTCTATTTACAAAAAGTGAGTAACCATATCAGGAAAATACCAGCACAAGCAAGAGGTAATGAAATTTGAGTCAATATTCAGATTGTTCCATGCCTCATAATCATCAAATGGTCGCAACAAAGGCAGAGGTATGTCATTGTGTATCTTATCACAACTGATTTACAGAGACTGAAATCCTAATTCACTACAGTATCTTTCCAATTTAGACTTGTTTCCACATAAAGGCCAAGATCATTTAAAACAGAAACAAAAAGTGAACATACTACGACGGTGAATCGCCTCCTGTAGATCAGCCACAGTAGCCTACAGAACAGCAACAAGACACAAAAAATGTCAATCGAAAGCTAAAAAGCTTTAACTTGCAACTCTTGAGTTAAAAGACTAAAATCAAAACACATGCTCTTTTTTCCCCTTTAACATGCAAACTAAACACTTAAAACTTATTCAAGTAACTACAACAGAGATAAAGAACTTAATTCCCTCGTATTCTTCTTCAATTCTAGAGCTTACAAGACAAAAATCAACAACACTTTTTGCAATACTCCATTTTCTCAGCAGCCAAATACTAATATATAGAACAAATCAACATGGAGAGCGACCTTACCGAATCATGGAGCTCAAGGCCTCCTTTAACGACCTCTCTACCACTGCGTGAAACCACAGTCACCTTCATTTTTCTCCCGGGGATCAAGACCAATGGCGCAAAACAACAAACCCTTTTGAAATCGCAAAGAGTTAGTTTAGATGGTGCTAGGGGATTCACAGAATCTGAGTGATGCAGAACAAAGAGGGACGGCGGAGAGATCTAAATAAACACTGAGCTTTGGGCCGTGAAATATAATAAAGGCGTGTTGTTGGTTAGGCGGTAGGAGAGCTACCTACGATGTATTGATGAACCAACACACACCACCCATCCCTAACCTTTTGATGTGCTCTATTTCAAGCTCAACGGTTTGATGCATTTTGGACCCACAAATTTAATTAATCTTCAATCACCGAAAAGATAAGTCAAATACTTGTTATATATATAACAATTCCTTTTTTTTAAAGTACGAGAGAGCCTTTAATGGAGGGCTGAATGAATAACATCCCTAACGGATAAAATCTTTGACTGTATCAGGCTCTTATGATTAATTACTTATTTAAAATAAATTATTTGACAAGAATAATAATTACTTATGTAATGACTTTTAATATAAAAATTTCATAATTATTATTTATTAAATACATATTAAATAATTTACTAATTAGACACAATAATCAATAAATTATATATTTTAAAATTTAAAATTAAAAAATAATCATGACTTCAAATTCGATTTGCCTTTAATACTTGAATTCAAATTTGAATGATATAAAAAGGACATTAACTACCTTTGTTATATATATAATTAACTATTGATTACTAATTTCAATCATTATTAAAAAAAATTCACATAATACATATTTAAATTTAGTAGAATTTATATGTATTATTTTTTAAAAATAAGTATTAAATATATTATCAATTACACACAATAGTTAATATAATTTTGCCGTATTTATGACCCTTACACTTTTTGTCCGGTTCAGTATTGAAATTTGATGCTTTCACAGTTGGACGCTCGTAGCTAGGCCTCGTACACATTCAAGCGTGACGGCCACTCGTCGGCAAATTCTCTATGCCACAACCGAACTCGATGTGATATGTCCCCATCCCCTCTTAGTGAGATTATATAATAGGTTGTACAACGCCCTTTTCACGTCATGAGATTATAATAAGTTGTACAATTCCAATTCGATTCTAATTCAAAAATCATATGAGTTAATTGAACTTTGAGTAGAATTCACATTTAATAAATTAACCCAAAACTTATTATTTTAAAAAATTAATAAAAATAAGTTTATTTTAAAATAATATAAGAATAATCGTTTAAATAATTTAAGATTAATCAATTAAAAATATGATAATGATCATATTTTAAAATAATTGAAGAACTATTAATGGAGCGATTCAAACTAAATCAAGTTTTTTAATTATAAAATATTATTATTCGTATATTTGTTTTGTATATTTATTTAGGTTAATTATACCAATTTCTCTTTTAGTTTGATGTTGTTATTTTATTTTTGTACTTTAAAAATTATTATTTATTTTGGTTATTGCATATCTTCATTTGGCATGATAAATAATGTGAAATATCAGAAACTTTGAATATGATAATCTATAATTCTAAGTTTTGATTGATTTGAAGCTGCATCTTCCAACCGAAATCAGAACATCAAGTACTCCGGATTGATTAATAAGTGGCTCTATGCTTCTGAACACTTTGCCCAGTTTCTGTTAAGAACATTAATGAAAACTATAATATAGAGGCCAAAAGTGCCTTATGAACTTCACCGTTTACGAAGTTAAATCCTAACGATTTGAAGCATTTAAATTAAACTTTAACATTTAAAAAACGACTAAAACATACTTTAAATAAATGAAAATTTTGACGATATTAATTCCCTATTAGTTAAATACTGTGTTAATATTGATATGAGAATATTTTTATATTTTAAAATAAAAGCGAATTCATTGTCATATAATTAATTTTTTAAATTAATTAAAAAATAGATCCCACAAGCACATGACAATAGAACTTACTGTTTATACTTTATACATTTTAAACAGTGGATCTTACTTATCACGTGATAATGGAGATCATATTTATATATTTTGTCACGTAATAATAGAGTCCATATTTATATGTTTTAAAAGTGAGCCCTACTTATTATGTAATAGTAGGACCTATTTTTATTTAAAAATAAAAATAATATCAGTTCAATAATGACGTGACGTTTAGCTGATAGATAATTAATCATGTTAAATTTTCACCAACTTAAAATTTATTTTAAATGTTTTAAAAATATTAAAGTTTAATTTAAACGCTTTGAAACATTATGATCTATTTTGTATTTTGTTGTCAATATTAAGGTTTAAAATACATTTTTAGCCTAATATAGAGTGATTAACAAAGTTTAAAGACTAAATTGAAAGGTTTAAACCCAAATAAGAAATAATATATTTATCCCTTTACCATTTGTACAAGTCTCCATGTTTAAATAAACCATGCGGAGCACTCAAACAAGCGAAATGCCCGTAAATTCTTTGTGCCCATGATCTTGTGCCAACCCGGTTAAAGACTATCCCATTCATATAAATATATAAGAATTAGAAAATTATGTGAATAAGATGGCCTGAAACAGAATTAATACAAGGTTACGAGCATAGAGAATTTGATAGCGATCTACGCATTGCACCTCTGCAATGGTCAAATCCCCTCCAATTATATGGTTTAAGCAATTCCAGATTTCACTCAGAGTTAATCCTACTCCATATGAGGCCCCTGGCTTGCCTGAATCAACAGGCAAAAGTTAAAGTTGATGAGTCAAACCAGAATCATTTCGAGGTTCCAACACACCTCAAAAACAAAAAGCTTAAATCAAATATCAAAATGTTGTTAATTCAACAAAATAACGTGTAGCCCAAACCTAGCTGTTCAAATCGAACATGGACTGAACAGTCAAACCCAATAAGACTTAGTACTGAACCGGTAACAAGAAAAAAACCTGGCTTATAGCATAAGTCTGGCCTGGCACATTTTTATTCCCATGTTCATAGAGAAAATCACTTGCCTACTGTAAATTTACACATTGAGGGTATGGTGATAAGAATTGTAGTTCAAATCCACTAAATGTACCAATTTTACTTGCCCATGTACTTCTGATCCTTCCCTCAGGCCTTCGAGTTTCAAACTCTTGCATAACGAAGTCACATACAATCTACAGAACAGAATGAAATGCAAGTTTGCCAAAAAGAAAACCATAATCATAAGAACAACACACAACAAATCAGAATGTTACAAATTTGCGACAAGGAACCATTCTAACAATGGAGTTTTAAACTGTTACGTTCTTGGGAATCTACAAACCAGATCATCCAACTAAGAGCAAGTGTTTTTACAAGATCATGAAGGACCATTATACAAGAGTTTCTTTCTTCAAATATTGGCCTTTCTAATGTACTCGCTAACTCTAAAATGGATCCGATGCTTCAAGAGCAGTACCTAAGCATAAACCAATATTAAGAACAACAATTGGATCAGTAAAAACTGAGTTCAGTGTCAATTTGATAATAAA
>JANQBM010000003.1:33046368-33074299 GCA_025594535.1 Erythroxylum domingense | reverse complement strand
TTACATATTTGATAATTAGTAAAATTACAATTTGTATTAAAATATTTTCATAATAACTAAAATATTTTTAATAACATAATTTTTTATTTTATGTTTTAAAAAAGAGTCAACTACATAATAATTATTTTAATAATTCTTATATTAACCATAGACTATAGTAAATAAATTATCTTTATATAAATTAAGACAATTATTAAATCACTAAAATATTAATTTTTTTCTTTAGAAAACTGGAAGGAAAGTGCGTGTCTTTCACGCTATTTCGAATGCATGCACCTCATTTGTTTATGTCCAGTTGAAAGTGAAAGATAAAAGTTAATGTCTCCAATTTTCCAACTCTATTCCATATCGGGTCAAATCAAAAATCACGAAAAAGAAAAAAGAACTGAGAATTAAGCGGCCAATTCAAATGTGGGCTTACTTACTCTTAGCTTGCGGTCTTAACCAAGTCTGCCACGACAAGTCAATTAAGGATGAGTTCTCGAAACTATTTAGGGAATATCCTAAACAGATCCTTTAATTACGGTCTTAACCAACAGACTTTGCACTGACGTCTGGCGTCAGGCTGTGCATGGGCAAGGGGCGTACGACGTGTGCCAGATGCCTCTGATATACACGCCCTCATGCGCACAGGCAAGTTTACTGTATTGCGTCTGTTGCACGCACCGCCACGTGTTTGAACCTCCACCATCCACGTTTCCGAACCGATGCGGGCCAGTGGAACACTTTCCTGGTAATGACACGAGTCTTGCAAGAACACCGGTACAAATCGGTTCTTTCCCATGTCTTCCCGCGTTTCCAGTTAGTAGGTGACGTGTAGAGCTTACTTAACCTTTAAAAGGTTTCCATTTCTATTTAAGTTAAAAGAAAAAGCAAAGGAACCGTGGAAGATGCAAACTTAAACCCTGGGAGTGGAACTAACATGTAGAAAGAATAACAGGACTAGGCGTTTAGTTCAGATGGAGCAATTTCTGATAACTTACAATCAGCTCCGATCTTGGCTTGCTGCAGAAAACAGCTCCCGGAGCCTGACGGCGAGGGGAATACCAAATACGGACATGCAGAGACAGAAGTTCCTAGCGATAACAATTTTTAAAACGTTTAAAAGGGGACGGTTGGTTCACACAAAAGAATAGTAATAGATTGAGAATAAATACTGTAAGAAATGAGGATAGATATTATCATTATAATTATAATAGTTAGTTAAGAGGAAGGAATGGTTACTATTACCATTGATAGTAGCTAGTTTGTAAAAAATATTAAAAAATAAATTTATTATATTTTAATTTTAATTAATTATTTTAATTAATTAATTACAATATTTTAATTAATGAATAAATTATATTTTAATTAATTATATTGTAATTAATTAATTAATTATTAATAATATTTTAATTAATAATATCGTAATCAATTATATTTTAATTAATAATAATAATATTTTAATTAAATAATTAATTACAATTTTATAATTAATGAATAATTATATTTTAATTAATTATAATGTAATTAATTGATTAATAATGATATTTTAATTAATTATATTGTAATTAATTAATTAATTAATTATAATATTTTAATTATGAATGAATTATATTTTAATTAATTATAATATAATAAATAAATAAATTATATTATTTCAATTAATTATATTATAATTAATTAATTAATTACAGTATAATTAATTAATTAATTTTGTAAGAGTTGAACTACTCAAATAATGAAATTAATTCCTATTATTGTGTGATGATTTGTACACATTTAGATATTCCTTTTACAATATTTATATTTTTTATTTTTTTTAGAACCGTTACAAACATGTAATTAATTGAGTTATAACGTTGTCATGTAGTTTTTGTTTTATGAATTAAATACCCATATGTTTCTGATGTATAGAAGTCAAATAAACTAAGGAATGCCGAAGAAGAATGGAGTAAGGATCAAAATAAAGGAATCATAATATTAGCTATCCAATCATAGCTTCTTACTAACCATTATTTTTTATTTCATACTCATTTCTCCTTTCTCATTCTCACTAAACAAACATACCCTAAATGACCGAAAAATTTAACAATATTAATTCCCTTTTAGTTAAATACTGCATCAATACTGATATGAGTTCATTGTCATATAACTAAAATAAAAGTGAGTTTATTGTAATATAATTAATATTTAAAATTAATTAAAAAGTGGATCTCACAATCACATGAGGGTGAAACTTACTGTCAATACATTTCAGACAATAAATCTTACTTATTACGTGACAATAAAAATCATATTTATATATTTTAATACATTTCAAATAGTGGTCTCATTTGTCACGTGATAATAGAGTCCATATTTATATATTTTAAAAGTAAGTCCTACTTATTATGTAATAATAGGATCTATTTTTTATTTAAAAATAAAAATAATATCAGGTCAATAATGACATAACATTTAAGTGACAGATAACTAACCACGTTAAATTTTTATCAACTTAAAATTTATTTTAAATGTTTTGAAAATGTTGAAGTTTAATTTAAACGTTTTAAGACATTAAGGCCTATTCTATATTTTCTTGCAAATGTTGAGGCTCGAAATACATTTTTAACATAATGTGAAGTGATTTATATTTATCCCTTTACCATTTGTACAAGTCTCCATGATTAAACAACCCCTCAGGAGCACTCAAAGAGCCGAAATGCTCTCAAATTCTCTGTTCCCGTAATTCTGTGTCAACCCTGTTTCAAACCAACCAATTCACAGAAATATGTAAAACCCGAAAAAATATGTAAATAAGATGATCTGAAACAGGATTGACACAAGATTATAAGCACAGAAGATTTGATCCCAATCGAAATACGCATTGCATCTCTGCAATGGTCAAATCCCCTCCAATTGTCTGGTTTAAGCAAATTCCAGGTTTCTTTCAGAGTTAATCCTACTCTATATGAGGCCCCTGGCTACCCTGAATTAACAGGCAAAAGTTAAAAGTTGATGAGTCGGACCGGATCATTTTGAGGTTCGAACACTTCCTCAAAAACAAAAAGCGTTGGTCATTTAATAAAATAAAGGATAGCCCAAACCTAACTGCTCAAATCGAACATGGACTGAACAGTCAAACCCAATCAGACTTCGTGCCGAGGCTCGAACAAGAAAAAAACCTGGCCTATAGCACAGGTCCGGCTTGTCACATTTTTATTCCCAAGTTCATAGAGAAAATCACTTGCCTATTGTAAATTTACACAGTGAGGGTATGATCATAAGAATTGTAACTCAAATCCACTAATTGTAACAATTTTACCTGCCCATGTACTTCTGGTCCTTCCCTCAGGCCTTCGAGTTTCAAACTCTCGCATAAAGAAGTCACATACAATCTACAGAACAGAATCAAATGCAAGTTTGCCAAAAAGAAAACCATAATCATAAGAACAAAACACAGCAAATAAGACTGTTACAAATTTGTGACAAGGAACCATTCAAACAATGGAGTTTTAAACTGGTATGTTCTTCGGAATCTACAAACCAGATCATCCAACTGAGAGCAAGTGTTTCTACAAGATCATGAAGGACCATTATAAAAGAGTTTCTTTCTTCAAATATCTGCCTTTCTAATGTACTTGCTAACTCTAAAATGGATCCAATGCATCAAGAACTGTACCTAAGCATAAACCAATATTAAGAACAACAATTGGATCAGTAAAAACTGAGTTCAGTGTCAATTTGATAATAAAATTACACTTAATCAGACTACTTAACCAATCCTTCAACAGAATCACTCAAACAAATAGACCACTCATGTTGCTCAACTAGTTCAGCTCCATTTGCAGTCCTATAAGCTGCAGAATCTTCCAAATAACTAACGGAAGGTAGAAAGTATTAAATTTCAGAACCAAAAAATTAACAGTTTTGTTATACACTTTCAAGTTTCAAAATCAGTTTGTGGGTATTTAACTAAAATCCATAGAAAGAGTAATAGAACACAGAGCACCATTCCTCAGAGTGACACACACAAATGATTTTGTCTATATAAGAAGAGTTCATTCTTTTTCAGCAGGTTTCTTCTTCTCCGCATTGACACTTTCTAGAGGAGGCAAAGTCTGCAGTAATTAACACAAACTAGTCAGCTAGGCATTTCATCGAACACTTACCATCACTCAACAAGGAGAGCAATGATCAACGAAAAAGTACAGAAAGCAAGAGAGAAAGAGAGAGAGAGTTACGAGATTAGGCTTATAGATGTTGTGAACGATGGAAGCACCAGTGAGAAGAGAGACGATGACAACTACACACGACAACGCCAGTGAAGGAGTGCCAGTAGGCTGCCTCCCAGCTCCAAATTTCTTGTTCATTCTGGACAGTAACTCCAACGATGGATTCATGCAAAAACAGGAACTTCCCAGTTCCCAACTCTGTGGAATGGACTCTGATTGGGCTGATATTGGAGATTGAGAACAATATCATTTTCAAGATGGGCTTCGAGATTATGAGTCCTAACTCTTTGGAAGTATCTTCTAATTGGCCATTAGAGATTGACATAGGTCATTTGACTCGATAATCTTATTTATCTTAAGATTAATTAAATTAGATCTATTGTATATTTATCTTTTTCTCAAGTTTCATTTTTAAAAATTATTATTTATTTCTCCATAATATTATTTAACTATAACAACCTCTTTACCATAGTTTGTTCGTTTTATCTTTTTTCAATAAAATAATAAAGTTTTGAATTTTAGAAATTTTAACATTTCATTATGTTAAAATTATAAAAAACTAAAAAGAATATAACAATAAATTTGTGTGAAAAAGAATTCTACAAGAAGATAAATAATAGTTTTTCAGAATATGGTAATTAAAGGGTGCATTGGAATAAACCCTTTTATGAATTATGATGCTGGAGACCGACTTATAGATCCTACACAGCAATTGAGCTATTCTTTTATTAAATATGGTACTAGAAGCCGACTTACGGAAGAACATACACTGCAATTGAGCTATTGTTTTATTAATTATGATACTAGAAACCGACTTAATTATGGAACACTGCAAAATGTCTAATATTATGGAAGTTTTTCATCTTTCAATATTTATAAATAGTTTATAATTATTTTAAATTAAAAATTTTGTACATTTTTTATTTTCTATTAATCAATATTCGTATAAACATTATATTTGTATATACTTTATCAAAATCATAGTAGTTAATTAATTTAATTTAAGAATTATTATTATTAAATTATATTTTAATTTTTAAAGAACTGTATAGATTTATCTTTAAAGTAATAGACGTGTAATAGAACATCGCCCTCTAGGAGTAGTCGAGTTGGTAGGGTGAGAAGTATGGAATCAAAAGGTACTGTTTTCAAATCTTCCTATCTATACTCTCTCAATCGAACCTGTTGTACAGGATTTATCTAATATAAAATATTTAATTGATATAATTTGCAGATTATTGCGTTAATTTAGAGATTTATTCAGTGTTTATTCAAAAAATAACAGTTACGATCCTAAAAAAAAAAAGTGTAATAGAAAAACGTATAGACTATATATCAGGGACTGCAAACAATAAAATTTAAAGTAAAACACACTATTTGAACATATGGACCCAGCAAAAGTTTTTTTTATCTTAATTGTCAAAGGTTTTATTTAAAATTAATTAAATTAGATCTATTGTATATTAATCTTTTTTATTTCAAGTTTCATTTCTTAAAATTATTATTTATTTTTACATAGTATTATTTAACTATCAGAAACAACATCTTTACTATATTTAATTATATTTTATCTTTTCAACTAAAATAATAAAGTATTAAATTTAAAAATTAACATTTCATTATTCTAAAATTATATAAAACTAAAAAGAATATTACAATAAATTAGTGTGATAGTTAAAAAAATACTATAAGAAGATAAATAATAGTTATTAAAATATGGTAATTAAAATTAAAAAAGGTCACAGACTCAAAGTATAAAGAGTACATTATTAAAATATGGCGAAGACTCAGTCAAAAGTATAAAGAGTACAAAACAAAGCTATTTCTTCACGCATAGGTTAACTTGTTTTGGAAGATTATGTCCAGGACCCTTGTTGGATAGATTAAAATTTAAATATTAGATTCATCAACTCCCTTGTATTTTCCAGAAATCAAACTTCAAAAGTATACGACTTATGGAACCTACACATCAATTGAACTTGAAAATAACAGGGGATAAACTAATCAATTTCTTCACATAAACAACAGGAGTTGAGAATTTGTTGGACATATTACACAAAGGGACAAAACAAAACATTGCTTTAAACTATTGAAACAAACGAGCTTAAAAAAGCATGACTCATCTTCAAAAATTAACTTGAAAGGAAGATTTTCACATATTATAAATAGTTGAATACAAAGACCATTACCATGTATATATAGCTAGTGCGAGGCTTCGCTTCGTATCATCATATACATAACCAACTTCACAAGCCATTCAGTCTTGACATTCATCGACTTAGTAGGGCTTGTCCAAGTGAATCAAAGCAAACACAGTCCAGAAAAACCATCGACATATAACGAAACTATCAAAGATCAACCATTTCAGTCACGAGCATCAGCTCGTATGGAAGCATCCTCAAGAGCCATATCAGTGTAATGGGTGCAAGGAGCTCGGGTTTGGCCCCTGCTATGATTGCGAGCAACAAAACTGTGACTACCATCTTCACGACGAATGTGCAAATCCTGATCCAACCATTACACACCCCTTCATGAGAGGATGCACCTTCAAGTTCCACGAGAAAGCTCCACAGATGGGCTATAGAATCTGTGACGCTTGTGGAAGAGACGTTCTAGGGTTTGTGTACCAGTGTACACACAAGTATCCACAGGACCTGCACCCACATTGTGCAAAGCTTCCACATACGTTAGCTTCGGGAGACATTAAACTAAAGCTTAAAGAGAAGTTGTCATTTTCATGCACGAAATGTGGAAGTAAAGAAACTGCAGATGGATTCAGGGGCTGGTGCTACGTTTCTTCTTCTGGTCGCGAGTGTTATCACATAACGTGTGTGAAAGATACAATAGTGAGGAACTGGAAGATGGGTTATTTTGGTCGAGCTAACCATGAGACGAGTGGCTTAGCATTAGAGAGTTTTGCTCCTCCGAGCAGACAGGTGGTAGTCCGGCGAGGTTGGTGGTGGGGTGGCTCAAGCATGGCGAGGAAGGTGTGGAAAGTGGTAAAAACAGCGATCACGCTTGTTGTTTCTGCCATATTTGGAGATCCAACTTCTTTGATTCTGGTTCTTGCAGAGCAATTATTCTCAAATTAATTATTGTGATATAGTTCAAGGAGCTTTCGTTGTTCTTGTGTAGATTTAATTGGTTGAGTGTTCTTTCATTGTAATATATTCTCTAGTTTTGTGTCGTGTACTTTTTTTTGTGTGATTTGTGTTTGTTATTATGTTTTATATTCCTCCGTAATGATAAATTTATTGAGCTAACTACATTTTCTAATTTATTTTAAATTAGAATATTCAAATTTATCTCAAATTTTGAGTGTTTGGTTAAATTGTTTTCATAAAAAACTAATAAAGTTAATATTTTAATCTAATTTATTTTATAATTTTCTAAATTAATTGATTAATTAATGAATGAAATTAATTTTGATTAACAAAAGTTCATACCCTTCTATAGGAATGGAAAAATTGGCTTTACCCGGCCTGCCTTTGACCCGAGTTGACCAGGTTATTAGTGAATTACGAGCCGACCATGGTCTATCAGGGTCGGATCACTGGTTGGCCTGACTGGATCGGCGACCCACCTGTTATTTTCAATTAGGAGTCATTTTGGAATTTTTTTGCTTAAAAAATAAAAGGCAAGTCGGGTATATCCCGAGCCATGGGCCAATCAACCCGTGAACGAGTCGACCCATCTCAGCCCTACCCATTAACATTCCTATCCTTCTATGAACCCTATAACAACACGAATTAAATTTTTATTCTAATAGCATAAACTTAATCCGGATTAAAGATTATATATGTTTAATTTAATAAAAAGATTATGAAAGGCAACCTTATAACCTAATTATAACAAGTTGCAAATTTATGCTCAAAGATTTAATATTTATTTATTTAATTATTTACTATGAATATTATAATACAATAACTCACAATAATTATTAAGAAAGTGAGCGTAGATATAATCAAAATTCAAAATCACGCCAATAGTTTTACAACCAGCAACGGAGGTAATACTCACGTCATACAATGTATTTTTATGTTTCAAATTTATGTTAAAAAATTATATTATCATAAATACTAAAAAAGATTCTTTTTAATAAATTTCTGTTAAATTATTTTAATATAATTTGTTAATCTTATAGTTCGTACATTCTCTATTACATATTTGATAATTAGTAAAATTACAATTTGTATTAGAATATTTTCATAATAACTATAATATTTTTAATAAGATAAGTTTTTATTCTATATTTTAAAAAAAGATTCAACTACATAATAATTATTTTAATAATTCTTATATTCACCATAGACTATAGTAAATAAATTATCTTAATATAAATTAAGACGATTATTAAATCACTAAAATATTAATTTTTTTCTTTAGAAAAGTGCAAGGAAAGTGCGTGTCTTTCACGCTATTTGGAATGCATGCACCTCTTTTGTTTGTGTCCAGTTGAAAGTGAAAGATAAAAGTTAAATGTCTCCAATTTTCTAAGTCTATTCTATATTTCTATATCAGGTCAAATAAAAAATCACGAAAAAGAAAAAAGAACTGAGAATTAAAGGGCGAATTCAAATGTCGGCTTCTTTCTGTTGTACTCTTAGCTTGCGGTCTTAACCAAGTCTGCCACGACAAGTCAATTAAGGATGAGTTCTCGAAACTATTTAGGAAACATCCTAAACAAGATCCTTTAATTACGGTCTTAACCAACAGATTCTACAACAAAGTATAATCTCGAATTTTTCTTCTGAATTGAAAAGGCAGAAACGGTTTCCTGGTAATGACACAAATCTTGCAAGAACACCGGTGCAAATCGGTTCTTTCCCATGTCTTCCCACGTTTCCAGTTAGTAGGTGACATGTGTAGAGCTTACTTAACCTTTAAAAGGTTTCCAGGAAGTTTCTATTTAAGTTAAAAGAAAAAACAACCCTGAAACCGCTGGAAGATGCAAACTTAAACCCTGGAAGTGGAGCTAACTTGTAGAAAGAATAACAGGACTAGGCGTTTAGTTGAGATGGAGCAATTTCTGATAACTTACAATCAGCTCCGATCTTAGCTTCAGGTTTTCACTTGCTGCAGAAAATAGCCCCGGGAGCCTGACGGCGAGGGGAATACCAAATACTGACATGCAAAGACCGAAGTTGCTAGCAAGAACTCTGTGGACTGGACTACTACTGGGTTATAGTATTGGGACTGATTTACAAAATTAGGCAGTACAGGTCTGATAACACTATTGTGGGCCTTAGGATTTCCAAGATGGGTCTTGAATAGGTGTTGAATCTTTGATAGAGGTGGGTACAAACTAAAAGCTTGTTTAGCCGAAGTACATTTTATAATTTTTATTATTAACGTTTCTGAGATTTTATATTACCTGAAAATTTTATTTTAAGCAATTTATTTATTATCAATTAATCCAGGTTGATAGATTCGTTTTTAATATAAATTATATTGAATATTAACATTTTTAAATTAGTTATATTTTGAACACTTATATGATATTTTATATTTAAGTTCCCTTATATACATTCATTATTAGTCAAAGGTTTGAATCGCATCTTAATATTTAAAAAAAAGATTAAGTAAATTTATATCATTATTTATGATATTATATTAAATTGCATCTTAATATTTTCATAATGATAATAATAGAACCTATAATCTAACAAAATTAGATTTTTACTTTTTCTAGTACATGGACCATCAACTTAGTATGAGTCACATTATAATTAGGCAAATTAGCACCGTGAAATTTAAACGTTAACAAAATGTAGAATTTGTATTTCAATGATTCATAATTTTCTAACTAAGTCCTTGATTTTATTTCCAATTTTACACCTTATGCAAGATACAATAAATATTATTTTAGTAATGTTAGGGTCAAGCGGAATTGGACATAACATTACAGATTTGAACTTCCTTTTGTAAAATATTAAGTTGCAATCACACATTGAACGTTCTTTATATCTAAAATAGGATTATTAAGATTGACTTTTATTAGAATTGGATAGCAAATGAGAATCCAAGTACAACATGTTAGAGTATTTCATGTTGACTAAATATGAAAATGTTAAAGTATTTATAAGTGGTAAGGGTTAAAAGTATTCACGTGACAAGTTCTAGTCATTTTGGCAATAGTTGACCTAAGCTCAATTCTTATTAATAAGCTCTACACTCTCTTCACGTTAAAAATTCTAATATAGTGTCAGAGTAGGTTTGGTCTGAATTATTAATTTTTCAGTTGTCTGCCTAGATGTTTAGTCTCAGCAGACCGGTCCAGTTACCACTGCGTTTATTTCAAGTGACAACTGGATGTCCAATTTCAGTTGCACTCAAGGGGAAGCATTAGAGTATCTCATATTGACTAAACATGAAAATGTTAAAAGGTTTATAAGTAGAAAGGGTCAACTATCCAAATGACTAGTTCTAGTCATTTTGGCAATAGTTTATCCAAACATAATTCTTGTTAATGAGCTCTACACTCTTTCCATATTAAAAATTCTAATTTGGTATCAGAGCAGGTTTGATCCGGATTATTAATTTCTTAGTTGTCCGTCTAGATGTCCAGTTCCGATGGTCCGGTCCGGTTACCACTGTGTTTATTTCAAGTGACAATTAGATGTCCAATCTCAGTTGCACTCGAGGGGAAGTATTAGAGTATCTCATGTTGACTAAATATGAAAATGCTAAAGGGTTTAAAAATAGTAAGGGTCAACTATTCAAATGACTAGTTCTAGTCATTTTGACAATGGTTGACTCAAGCTTAATTCTTATTAATAGGCTCTACACTCTTCCTATATTAAAAATTCTAATATAACAAACAATTCATTATGATCGTGGTTTTAAATTGTGCTTTGGTAGGCCGATCAAGTGCTTTTCTTCTGTATATGGAGGCTCTTCATATCACGGTGCGTACATATGTATAAATTACATTGTTATTTGTCTGCATTTTCTTATAAATTTGAATCACTTTGGTTACAGGATTTGTGTCCAAGAATATCAAATCAGAACCATCCTCAAGAGCCCTGTCAGTATAATGGGTGCAAGGAGCTGGGATTTGGCCCCTGCTACGAGTGCGAGCACAAAACTGCGACTACCATCTTCACGACGAATGTGCAAATCCTGATCAAACCATTAGACACCCCTTCGTGAAAGGATGTATCTTCAAGTTCCACGAGACAGCTCCACAGATGGGTGAAAGAATCTGTAACGCTTGTGGAAGAGACGTTCTAGGGTTTGTGTACCAGTGTATAGACAAGGATGCACAAGACCTGCACCCGTGTTGTGCAAAGCTTCAACTCACCTTAACATCTGAAGAAGAAACACTAGATCTTAGGAAAAAGTTGCCAAGCTAATGCTCAAACTGTGGAAGGCAAAAAACTGCAGATGGATTCAAGCGCTGGTGCTATGCTTCTTCTATGGCAGCGAATGTTACCACATAGCTTTTATGAAAGGTTTTAAATTGTGCATCACAATTGTCATTACAATCGCGGCCCACAATTTAAAAGCCAATAGTCCCAACACTAATTCAATATGATAATATCGTTATGATTGTCCTGAAACTTAAACACATGGCCACTTAAGTGGTCCTATTGAGTGACTCAAAAGACGGTAATGGAGCTGACTGTGAAAAAAATGAACTATCAGTTTCACCGAGCTAATTTGAGTACTCCTGCCACTTTCACCTTTTATCTTAATGCCAGGCTTCCCAATCCTGAACCTTCAATCAAGCAAACAGAAACCTTTCTCTTTAACATGGAATCAGTGCTTTTGCCTGTCAAAGTTGTGGTTGGTTTGGACCACCACTTGCAATTTGCCCACTTGCTTCAGTTTGGCTACGTCATTTGCTTGTTAACACTTGAATATCCTGAAGAGTTCAAGAAACCGAACTCATAATCTCTTTAAGGTACAGTAAGATACTGACAATAAACAATCCTGAACTCAAATAAGATCAAATTTATTGGCTTTGAATTGGTTTAATCCAATTTTATATAATTGCATATATTTAAAAAAATTTAAGCTCAAACCCGAATTTAGTTAGATTTAAATATTAAACTCAAATTTGAATATAAATTGAGTTTGATCAATTAACTTTGAACCAGATTTAAAGATAATGACAAGTTGGGCTTCGATTCTCCAAGTCCCAACTTGAGCCTAATACGAAATTTGGTTAAGATAAAGCCATATAGCTTGAACTCACTCCAATCATCCAAAAGAACGTCGTTTTGTGGCACGGAGTTAATCCGTTCGAATCATTTGATCCAAAGTCCAATCAGCAAGACCTGACTCATTAATTTCGAGTTGTATCAAACCGAATTAGGTTGCAATCTTTTTAACATATTTAATTGGGTTTTGTCATGTCTATAGGGTGTCAATCTACTTTAAGACCAACACGAGACATGAAACAATTGCTTTAATAAAGTTGCATCCACGCAGCAAATAATTAGAATTGCTAGAAAATGATTGTAGATATCCTGAATTCTAACACAGGCCTTTGATATAATTAGAACACATTACAGGTAATGTTTCCAATCAATGCTTTTTAGGGACAAAGATTTAAACATGATCCACAATGTTTTTCTTAGTTAAATTAATCAGACATGATAAGAAAACTTTTCCTTCCTTTTATGAAAGAGATTCATGACAAGAACTCAAAACCATATAATTGGTGTTCTATTGGTTTAAATCTGGGTCACAGCTTGTGGGCCAATTGCATGACATAATTATAAAGACTAATAATTACAGTCTAAGGATGATGTTTTACTTAACTAGTAGCATCATCATTTGATTACGTAACCAACTCATAATATATACATCACATCCAAACAAAAACAGAGCCTTTTATAAAGGCCACATTTAGTACTTAAGAATTTAAGATGTAAATTTATAATTAATTATCACAAATGGTGACGTTACTTTTTTTAAATGAAATGAACCCTTGACTGCATACTGAATAAATGTTCGAGTACGTATTTTTAAAAAATAATTATTAAATTATATACTTTAAAAAGATAATTTGAAAAATAATTAATTTAAAATAAAATTTTTTGAAACAAAAAATACTTATTTGCTTGTCTGAAATTTTAGGAAGTACAAGAAATTCAATTTTGAAAACTCAAATATAATTAGAGACTATTCGGAATTCTCTAATCACTTAAATCTTAGCATCTTACATAAAATATTAGAAAATTTAAGAAAATTATGTAATACATAACGGTATCTTAGTTACGTATCTCATATCGAACATAAAAAGGCAAAAAATAGAGAAATGCGAAAAATATCTGATTCGATTTTGAAATTTCAAACGAACTTTCCGAAGCTGAAACGAGCTAGAATTCACCGTTATCTTCACAGGAATCTATCATTGGGACTCGGGTTAGGTCTTTCTACAATTTTATCAAAACGTAAAATTTCTTAATAGATCAAAGATTCCTTATGCTTATTATTGATATGAGCAACTGCAAGAGACCTTAACTTTTATATATAGCTTCTATGTCGAACTTCCTCATCACTAGGCCGATATGGACTAGGTCCACACTAATCGGGATCTATTTTTTACCTAGACTTTAACCCATTGATTTAGATCATTTATTGGGCCACTTTATTATCTTTATCCGGATCAAATTACGTAACTTAATCTATAATTTATTTAAAAGCAAAAATACAATTAATAGTTGTCCACTTAATAGAAAAATGACATAAATGTCTCTAGGGACAAAAATATTTAACAACTCAAACTCAAGAAATTGAACTTAGGAGATTATCAAGAGTTCCCCTTATCACTTAATTAAGTCATCCTCAAGAGGCTAGATGGATGTTGTTAGAACTTCAAGATCTGGGTAATGAATTGAACTGGTAATAATGATTCAAAATAGAAGAAGAAAAGAAGGGTGCGTTTTGAGAGAATGGTCAAAGTGAGTTTCCATCGATCTGTATCTCTCTACTTTAGCAAATTTAAGTGCTTGTTTACGTAGCATTCCATTACTTTGTTTATGTAGTACAATGCAAATAAATCAGGTTCATAAATCTAATAATCATTCTTGTCGTGTCACAAAAATTATAATTACTCATAAATTTCCCATTTGATTGAAATTAAAAAGAATTATTAGCATAGTAATAATGCAATATTTTATAATTAAAGGGGAATCTCACTTGTTCAACACTATTAATTCATATTCTACCTAAACAAATCTTCCAATTTTAAAATAAAGTTGAGGCTATACTGATTCCGAACTTACATAAAGCACGTAGGTGTGAATTGTCAATTCATAATGGACCATAAGATCGTATAATATGTACTAAACTTTATGCACGTTTATTATCAAACAAAGGCAGAAATAAAGAGTACATAAATTATATGATGGATATTCTTATAATATATATTAGAATTTTTAATATGGGCAGAGTGTTGAGTTCACTAACAAAAATTGAACTTGGGTCAACCTTTGTTAAAATGACTAAAACTAGCCATTTGAATAGTTGACCTTACCATTTGTAAATTCTTTAACATTTTCATGTTTAGTCAATATAGGATACTCTAATATTCCCTCTCAAGTGTAACTAAGACTGGACATTCAGTTGTCACTTGAAATAAACGCAACGGTACCCGGACTAAGCCGCTGGGATTAGACATCCAGACGGACAACTGAGAAATTAATAATCCGGACCAAACCTACTTTGATACCATATTAAAATTTTTAATATGGGCAGAGTATAGAATCTACTAACAAGAATTGAGTTTGGGTCAACCATTGTTAAAATTACTAAAACTAGTCATTTAAATAGTTAACCCTTACCACTTATAAACCTTTTAACATTTTAATGTTTAGTCAATATGAAAAACTCTAACAATTTATGGAGAAAAATAAACTATGGAGTGATCAAATTCTCATTATATTATCCTAATCAAATCCATAAATTCCAATTGTTTCTACTTCTCAATTTATTTTCAATAGTAAATTAATTAAATATTAAAATCAAGTTATGCAAAATATTCACGAGCTACAACCTGAGGAACTAAATCTTTTAAAACCCGAGATTGAATCTTAAAATTTTTATGCTTAAACAAAATTAAATATATTTCAATATGTTAATTTTTATTTAATTTAATCCAATTTTCTATAATTTATTAGATTTTAAAAATATTTGTTAAACTTAAATTCGTTTAAATTGAATCAAATTGTTGATTTGAGATATGATTTAATCCAAACTTTTTTTGTTGGGCATAATAATATCCCAAACGTGAATGCATGTAGAAGTGACCAAGAGTATAAATCAATGCTTGATTGATTACGAGTGGAAGAACGTGAGCACTTAAGGAATCAAATTCCACAAATTAGAATCTCAAACATACACACACACCTAGAAAGAGTGCGGCATAGAGAAATAAGAACAGCGACCTCTCAAAAGCCAAAGCTGCCACGAAAACAAAAAGAGAACGTACGCAAGCCTAAACTATTACATCTGACATGTGGGAATCCAAAAGAGACACACCCAATACTTGAATTCAGATTGGCAAAAGTTCAAGATGAGTTCGGACATTCAAATTAATCCCAAATCAAATAGCTCAAATTCGAATAAAAATAATATTATTTTGAGATTTTATTTGAATCGATACTAACTAATTTGAATAGTCTGAATTGAGTAAATTCGTTTGCCATGGGATTCCGAGCTGTCCTCTACATCGATTGTCTTCTTTTTGAATGTTTGTTGGGATCACTATCTAATCAGTACGTTACAGCCAAACCGACCAAAAATTACCTTCCACATTTCCAGCTCACTCAGAAAAGAGAGATAAGAGTGAGATAGATGCTTTTTTGACAGTCTAGGGATAGCTTTATTCCTTGTTGGTGAGACAGTCTTGGTTATTGTAAAAGCAGATCCAAAACCCAGATTCCATTCTAGTAAAAATATTCGAAACCGTCAAGAATGTCTGAGTGACGACATCATAAATCTCACACAAATCACAAATGGGTTCTTTTCTTTTTCTTTTTTTTTCGTTATAAATTTTATTTTTATTTTAAAATAAAATAAAATCTACCCAATTGTTAGTATTAATGTAATAAAGCTTTAATTATTATTAATGAAATAATAAACAAAATTTGCAGATAAATTAATTCTATAAATTTGTTTGTTAATTTGTTTTAATATCTCATATAATATTTATAAATGGATAATATTTATTAATAATATATTTACCATATTTTGTTAAAATGGATAATAAAATAAGTAAGGAACTTATAAAGTTCTATTTATTAAATCTTTCGAAAGAAGTTCTATTTATTAAGTAATTTTTATCTATCAAGTATCAAGATATATATTAATTTTTAACTCACTGTTATTGTCTATAATTAAATAATTAGTTTTAAAAATTATTATATATATATATATACACTTGAAAGTTATGTGTTTTAAAGATATTTTATAGATTTTATGATTGAAACTCAACTAACATATTTTTATTGAATTTTAAAGTAAAAATAAAAGTGGATAGTAAACTAAAGCTTAATTAATTTAATACACATTGCATGAAGGTCTACCGGAAATAACCTCTTTATTCAGTAAGGGTAAGGATGTGTACTATCGGATCTTTAAATAGGTGTTATTGATGATGATGAAGATGTAGATATATGTTTTTATTTTGAAAAAAAATTAAAGTTAACATACAACCATAAAAGGATTTCACTAATACAAAAATTAGTAATTAATAGTATTAAAATTAATAATTATAATGAAAGTAATAAAGAATTATTTATATTTAACTTTAGTTAGTGTATTACTTATTTCAATGAATCAAAAGATCAATTATGACAAAATTAAATATATTAAATACTAGAAGCTTAAGAAAAGTAAAGGACGAAAATCAATGAAACTTTTGACTATGAGTGGAGCTCGAGTGAGCCTTGTCTTACGTTGTTTGTTTGTTTTTTCTTTCTTTCTTTTTTGCTAACAAATCAATTCGAGTGATTTAAGGATGTCTTTGCATGAATTTGAGTGTAACTTTGGCGCTTCCTTATCATCTTAGACTTGTCAATACAACTTGCAGATACAACAGACCAGGTACTTGTCCTTTGGTCTAGCATTCTGCACCGTAATTGTAGAGTCAGTCGTTTCTTTTTATCTTTCAGACGGCATGAAACAGATACGTATGTCCAATCTCATAATTCCAAAACCGTCAGTACTCCAATTCTTATTACAAACTTACACCAAGTCATCAACGGTTTTTCTTCTGAAAAATAACTAACCTTAAGTTAAATTTCCTACGAGATACACGACCAGGAGATATATGATGCGACAACTCGAAATTGCTCAAAGGGGTTATTACAGGAACTGAAGGTTGCAACAATGGATTGTCTCGCTTCAAGTGCTAACAGATTCATCGATTGAACTCAGTTTCTTCACACAGTCTTACTGCTTGTGTGGGTAATCATAATCAGCAAAAGTCAGAGTCCTTTGTTCTTGGAATTTGCCAATGCAAGGGATTTTAACTTTGTCCTAGTCTAATAACCAGTAAAATAATCCCAAATAGTTCAATTCAAGAGATTGAAAGTTCGAAATGGAGGGCTCCAGCTCTGTAAAGAAGAGATATAATGATAGTCCTAAATATTACGTAGATCAAATTTATTATTTAATTTTAAATTATTAGCTCATTAAATAGTTTATTTTAATAATATAATATATAGAATATTTCATATATCTGATTATTTATTCAACACACATACAAAAAAATAGTGATTATAAAATTCAAAGATTTAAAAAAACAAACAATACATGATCAAATATAAATTACTTTAGTTCTTCGTTTTAGATATTCAATCTATTTTTATAAATTACATGCACGTAAAATAAAAAACAAAATTAGCAACAATCCAATTCGGAGACTAGAAGCCTCCTTTTTTTCTGACTGCTCTTAATAATGCATGCAGTCCTTTGATCGATAACTCCTAATGACAACCTTCTCCCACTAATGGCTACAGCATCTGGTTCAACTTCAAGCTTACTTTAAAACTCTTTTACTCTGACCTTTTGGTTTGATATGTCTTGAAGGGAACAACAGGATAGATCAAGGTTTTAAATTGCAGATTGCGGATTATATAGCAACTATGGAAAAACAAAGCTAATTCGGGAACTAATTTGGAGGCACTATCGTCATAGTAGATGACTAATGGAAGAGGAAGTGAACCCTGGAAGATCGGTCCATGCATTGCCACTCCAATCTTGATCATTCCCCGAAATAAACCTAAAATTCCTTGACAAGTGCAGACCGCCATTTTCTTCCATTTTCAGAGATGATGGCACTGAAACAAGAGTCTCCAATGGCTTAGACCTAAACTGATCAACGAAATTTCGAGCTTCAACCTCTTCACTCTGAAATGGATATAACCCAGATGGCTGTTCCAAGAAAGGAAATTGATCTACTTCTTGTAATCTCCACCGATCAACAAGTCCAACGCCACCACTTGAACTAGTACTACCAATAGGAAATCCACAAGTCGTTGCTGCCACCGGAGGGTGGATTCCGGCAAAACTTAACCCTATTCCGCCGGAATTGTACTCTCCAAGATGATGCAAAGGTGGAAAGAATGGCAGATGTGGTGGAGGAGGTGGTAGGTGCCCTATGACATCAGTGGAACAACCATTAGAAGGAACTTCACAGCTTGAGCTAGATCCATTTTTAACCGGAGATTTCGATCTGCCACCACTACTTCTTTTGCTTCTTTTGTTCCTCCGGCAACCTCCACCAACCGGTACGTTTCTCAATGCACCTCCCCTAGTCCAGTAGCGTCTACAGGTCTTGCAAAAGTGACGAGGTTGTGTAAGGCTATAGTTGTTGAAGTAACAAAACTTGGTGTTTGGTGATTCACATCTTGGACAGTTTAGGGCTGCCTCAGGTTGCGGAATCTTGGCTAGTCTGGCTCTTTCGGGCATTGAACCGGACCGGATAGATCCTGTGCTCCCACTGGAACCTCCGGGAGGCGGCTGAGTTTGAAGTTGATGGCTTTTTTCAGCCCCAACTTGATTGACATCCTGCAAATTTCAAAAGTGAGGAAAGCAAAAGTGAACTCTAAAGCAAGTAGCTAGTTGCCATATTCAGGATTAAACATATAGTTAAACTAAACGAAAAAGAGACAGGACTATCAATGAGCTTTTGATCACTTGGCATTTTCTGTTTGTCTTGAGAGAAATTGGGGAAAGAAAGAATTTACCTGTTGCCAACTTGGGTGGACTGGAGTGGATGTGAAGACCATAGTGTTCTTGAGCTTTAATCCTTCTTTTGTAAAGGTTGATCGGTTAATGTTTTTTTTTTTTTTTGGTTTTTTGGAGAATTATATGGTGGAGAATCACATCAATGAATTAGAGAGAGTTGCAGAGAAAAAGAAGACGAGAGTTGGAAAGATAACAAAGGGAAGGTGGTGTGGTCTTTGGATGTACTTCATTTTATTTTGGTCCTTGATTTCTTTTTATATATAACCATATCTAACCCTCCACTGATCTCCTTCTTTCATTAGGTGAATTGTGTTTCTTAGCTCTTAAGCTTGTAATTTCAAACTTTTTTTTTTCCCGAGAGACAATATCTCGATGAGTCTTTTAATTTGAAAGTATGTTGAAGATTCGAGTTTTTAGAAATTTAACTAATCATTAATTCATTAAATAATTTATAAAAATATGTAATTTACAAGTTATTAAATATAATTTAATGCTTTTCTAGTGCACTAAAATGAGATTAAAATTCTACTAATATAATAATTTCAGATAGAAACTTCAAATAATATCAATTTTAGAGAATATAAAACTTTTAAAATAAATTAAAACTGAAAATTTACATTATTATGAACATTTTTTAATTTAATAATTTGTGTAATAAATAAAATTTTAAAAACAAACAATGATCGATAAATAGTATTAAGATTTTCAATTGAAATAACTCAAATCACATCACTTAACAACTAAACATTATAAGAATGTTGAAAAAAAATTTGTAACTGTTTCACGCCCAGAAGAGGAAGGGAAGGCGTGGTGGTGATCAAGCCGCCGGCTGCGGAGGAAGTAGTCGTCGTCAATGGCGAGATGGTATCTTTTCCCACATGCCATGTCAGATATCAATGGGTCCGACCACGCGTTCCTTGTCTAAATAACCTTTAAAGTCATGTATCTATCTCCGTCTGGGTCGGTGAAAAAAGTTGGACTCTCACCACCCCAATCTCGACAGGTCCCCACATAAGAACTCGAGGCCTAGATTAGTGGACATGGAGTGTGAACTATGCTAATGGGTGGGATCGATCCAATTCGAATTTGATTTGAAGTCCGATCCAAGTTTAATTTGAAATTAATTAAAAGTTATTTTAGGAGTCTTTGTTTTACTTATATTTTTTAATTGTGATTTTAATTTTAATTTTTTGTTTTTAGTTTCTATTTTCTTTTAAATAAAAACAAAAAATTGTTTAGTTATTAATGTTAATGTAGTTATATTTTTATTATTGATGATAATTATATATTAGATAAAGCTTAAGGATAAATTATTTTTAATTAATTAAATTTATTTAATCTCTTATATAATATTTATTAATAAATTATTAATAAAAATATTTTATTATATTAAAATAAATAACTTTTAAAAATAAACTTTATTTATAAATTAATGTTTTTTAAATATATTTTATTTATTAAATTAACTTTTATTTGAAATCTATTTATTTAAAATAATTTTCAATTTAATTATATTCATTAATAATTATTAAATTTATTTATTTAATTCAATCACAAAATTAGATTAAACTATTCATAATTTTTATTAACAACTAATTTTAATTAATTAAATTTATAATATTAAAATAAATTATTTATAATTCTTGTTAATAATTAATGTATTAAATAATTAAATAATATATTTTTAGTTGGTAGTAAATTAGATTAAAAAAACAGAAAACTATTTATTGTGGTTTTTATAAATTTTAAAACTGAAAAAAATCCATAACAAAAAACAGAAACAAACAAAATTTTTACTAAATTTAAAAATAAAAATAAAAATTTAAAACATGAATAGATAGAAACAGTTTGTACTCGTATGATAGTTAAGGTCAACTTCAGGACAGGAGAGCCATTTGAGATTGAGTCTGAAGTTCCATGAGTTCGTTATTAATTTGGTGATTCAACACTTTAGTTGACAAAATCTAGCAACTATCCAACAACTTTTCAACTCTTACCCACCTCCCAAGTCTAAATACAATGTAACAGATACAGATTCTATGCATGGTACGGAGCTTTTCAATGATCTCTTCAAACTCACAACTTGATATTAAACATGCAAGACGGAGAAGAAGATGATGATACAGTGAAGAGGATTAGGAAAGTTCGGCAGCAAGAATCAGTTTTGCTTCTTTTTTATTGCAGTTTATTGCTGGTTTCCAGTGGCACTGCACTTCACTGTTGGTGAAGGAAATTTGCATTTCCTTTCAGATTGGACCCAACAGAGAAGAAGTTAGCTTGCAACAAGATGTATATAAGCTTGTCATCGCCACTTGGACATTCTTGGCTTGTGAGTTCTCATCATTTCCTTAATTGGGTCACTTGACTCACTTCATATTTACTTATCATCCTTCTGCTAGATTGGCTGAAAGAGGTATTCAATCATATTGAAAACTTTAAGAATTGATGAAGTCATGTCTTGAGCAACCTTTGCCTGTAAAAGAAAGGGAAGAGATTAAGAAAGACCTTTCTGTGATCTAGATGCATTACAACCCAGTAAAGATCATGCACAACAAAGTTAAGGCTCTAAATTGCATGAGCTTACTGAAATGATATGTGTTGAAGCAGATATTCGCGCAAGAACTAGCAGAAGGAGACACCCAACTTCGTCTTCATAACTCATCATCCATATCCATTTTAGTTGATAAGAAACTAAAATGGGATTCACAATTCAACGAGAAACAACTTACCCTTCTGCGTAAATGGACCCACCAATCGAAATTCCCATTTTTTTCCTCATCTCCTTATACCCTAACCAAAGTCGTATACACCATTAGCCTTCCATCTCTTTCTGAACCCAATCTACGTACCAATCTCCGGTCAACTTCCGAAAAGTAGCTCTGTATGCAAATACACACAAGGTTTACACAAATTGCTTTGCATCCTCTAGAAAACCTCCGTCATCTTTCATCAGTCCCATGAGCTTTACAAGCATACCCATCGAGAAGATTAGGTTGACCTAACCCGAATACTACCTGACTTGACCCGAATAGACCCGACTCAATCTGAGCCAATTACTTGACCCGATAAATATTTGACCCGACTCAACTTGAGAAAGGCCAATTCCAATTTTTTCGTGCCTTCCCCGTCCTTCCAACAAATAGGCCCGAACAAACTCAAAATAACGAAACTGACCTCATCATAGAGCAACAAGCACAAGCTTAACCCGACAAAACACAAACAACCCGACTTGACCCAAACCAGTCTGACTTGAACCGACCCAAACTGACTTGACCGGAACCGGAATATTCGACCTGGCATGTCCACTGAAATCACCATGAAACTACTTAGAACTTGCAAAAAAAATAGAAGAAAATTGGACACTTATAACAACTAATCCCTAGGAGAACATCAATCTCATGATCTTAGTTTCAAACTTGAGCTATTGCCAACTGAAAACACGCTGAGAAATTTTGTTTTAGACTCGCAACTGTCTAACATGATTCTGAATTTGGTAAAACCTGTGTTTGACATGTTAGAAGTAAAGACGGATTCAAACTTCTGATCTTTTATTTTGATATTCAGTTAAAGTAAAATAACCTTGTAAATTTTCTAATCGTAAATCTTCCTACTTTCTAGCTAAATTAGTTTTGTTTGTTAAGAGTTTGTAGTTTAGTTGGCTTCTTCCATGATGCGTGTACTACCTGTTTAAGTGGTAGAGTTGTCTTCGTTAATAAGATAATGGATTGATCAGTAGAATCATTCTTTATATATCAGCAAAGTGTTCAAGTTCTTTATTTTCTCCTATAAACGGGGTATCAAAGCTAGGTTGTAAAGAATTGAACACCTTTTTTTAGTTCTCTATGCAAAGCAATGGCGTCAAGTGCCAGTTCAGTCAATGTGTCTCAACCACGGATACCTATCTTCAAAGGAGACTCATATGAGTTTTGAAGCATCAAAATGAAGACGTTGTTCAAGTCTCAAGATTTGTGGGACTACGTGGAGACTAGTGTTGTAGAATCTAGTAATGACTGCACTTGCTATAAAGAAAATAAAAAAAGTGATGCAAAGACTCTTTTTTTCATTCAACAGGCAGTGGATAAATCGATTTTCTCTAGAATAGCTGCAGCCTCAACTACAAAACAAGCATGGACTATCCTAAAGACTAAGTACCAAGGATCTACAAAGGTAATCACTGTTAAACTACAATCTCTTCGTAGGGATTTTGAAACCTCAAGCATGAAAGGGAATGAATTAGTGCAAGAATATTTGACAAAGTTTCCTCTTTTGTGAGCCAAATGAAATCGTATCGGGAGAAAAGTATTGATGAGGAAAAAGAGAAAGCATTTCAAATTAAGGGGGAAACTGAATCCTTGAATCAATGCTTCAGAGGAAGAGAGGTAGAGGAGGATCTCGAGGTCATGGCAGAGGTCATGGTCGAAATAGTCCTCTACACTATACGTACTGCAACAAGAATGGGCATACCGAGAAATTTTGTTGGTCCAAACCTGAAGAAGCCAGCTATATCGAGGAGGACAAAGAGCAAGAAGATTATTTATTCATGGCAGAGACAAAGGCAAATAAGATTGTAACTGATTTATAAGACATGGACAATAGATGTTCTCACCGTATCACTGGTGACAAGTCAAAAATTAAAGATCTTGATGAAATAGTTAGGTCATATGTCAGACTTGGGGATGACAAATAGTTGCAGATCAAAGGAAGAGGAACAACTACAATTTGTGTAGGTAACAGAAAGAGGTATATAAAAGATGTTCATTATACTCCATGCTTGGCTCATAATTTGTTAAGTATTGGACAACTAATCGAATCTGGTTATTCAGTTGAGTTTAATGATGCAAAATGTGTGATAAAAATAAGATTACAGATGAGATCTTTACATGTGCTCGAATGTTGTCAAATAGAATGTTTCCTTTAGATATCTCTACAGAAGCAGTCATGATGAGCAAGGCGTTGGAAGAGAGTGAATTATGACATCTGAGATACTGGCATTTAAACACTAAAGGCTTGCAGTTGGTGAAAGCAAAGGAGATGGTCAACAATTTACCATCTATTGTACCGTTGAAGCAAGTTTATAAGGGGGCATTCTTGGCAAGCAAGTCAAGAAGGCCTTCCCAGTAGGAAAATCAAGGCGTGCCACTGATGTACTGGAGCTAGTACAAACTGATCATTGTGGTCCGATGAGAACTGAATCTCTGGCTAGGAGTAGGTATTCCTTTTATTCATTGATGATTATAGTATAATGAGCTCGGTTTATATTCTTCAAGTCAAGTTTGATACTTTTGACTATTTCAAGAAATTTGAGGCTATGGTTAAGAAGCAAAGCAGGAAATATCTAAAAGTCCTTAAAACTGATGGTGGAGGTGAATTCACTTCTAAGGAGTTTGCAACTTTTTATGACGAACAAGGCATCAAGAGGGAGTTGACAACTCCTTATACTCTGGAGCAAAATGGAGTGGCATAATGAAAGAATTGTACCTTAGTTCAGATGGCCTGTTCAATGCTCAATTCTAAGGGATTACCAAACAGTTTCTAGGCAAGAAGAGTAGTTTCAGTTGTGTATCTTCTCAACCTGTCACCGACTAAAGTAGTGTAGAATCAGACTCCATATGAACCTTAGTTTGGGAACAAACCTTCGGTAAGCCATCTTCGAGTTTTTGGTTGTATTTTTTTTGCCTTATGTACAACAGAAAAATATAAGTTGGTAGATAAACAGAAAAAATTTCATCTTTATTGGATGTTGCACCAAATCAAAACATGTAGGCTCCATTATCCTATAAATGAGACTATTATAGTGAGTAGGAATATAATTTTTGATGAACTAGCAAAATAGGAGTAGGAGAAAGAAGACAAAGAGCAAAATGCACATTTTGAAGAATATGGAGGTGAGAAAACAGAAGAAGTAGAAGAAGTAAAGATTGATTCGACCAGTAGCTCTTAGAATTCAACTCCAAAAAAAAACAAGATCAACTTCTATGTCTGAAGAGTCTTCTGCAAATGCAGCAACTCCAATAGTTTGAGCTCAATTACAAAGAAGTGAGTGTGGAAAAATTCTTCAATGTGGATTTGAAATTGAAGGATAGGCTACATTGTTGTTGGTTCTCTTTGTTGGTGATCCTATTTCGGTTGAGGAAACTTTGCAACATCAGGAATGGAGGAGTACGATGGAAGATGAATTGTAGTCCATTCAAAAGAATCGAACTTGGGGGCCATCTGATCTTCATGAAGGTAAAACTCCTATTGGTTTGAAGTGGATATTTAAAACAAAATTTTTGGTAGATGGCAACATTCAGAAGTATAAGGCAAGACTCGTGGTAAGAGGCTTTACCACCGTTTGCTTGATTTGAAACGGTGAGGATCATTTTGGCATTGGCAGCACAAAAAGATTGGAAACTTTTTCAACTTGATGTCAAATCGGCCTTCCTCAATGACGATTTACAAGAAAAAGTGTACGCTTGTCAACCCCCTGTTTTTGAGGATTCAAGGAATCCTACTAAAGTATTAAGGTTAAGAAAAGCACTTTACAAATTGAAACAAGCTTCGCGAACTTGGTACAGCAAGATTAATGGTTTCTTTCACAAGCAGGAATTTGAAAGAAGCAAGCATGAGCATATGCTATATGTGAAGAAACAAGGTATTGTTGATCTCATGATAGTAAGCTTGTATGTTGACGATATAATCTATACTGTTCATCTTTGCATCTTATATATGATTTTAAGAAGTCAATGATGAGCATGTTTGATATGATGGATTTGGGAGAGTTGAGTTACTTCCTGGGATTAGAGATTGTGCAAACAAATGATGGTATTTTTATGTCTCAAAAGAATATATGTGGAAGATACCATAAAGAAGTTTAATATGACTAGGTGTAAGATTGTCAAAACGCCAATGAATATAAATGAAAAGATTCAATCAGAAGGTGGCACAGGTTCTACAGATGGAAGCTTGTTTAAGGGTCTAATTGGGCGATTAATTTATTTTACACATTCTCGTCCAGACATAAGTTTTTTTTTGGTGTTCTATTACGGTTTATGCACAAACTAACTACATATCAATTTGGTGTAGCCAAGAAGGTTCTTCGATACTTAATTAGAAAAAAGGATTTTGGCATATGGTTTCAAAAATCTAAAATTTTTAGTCTTAGAGGATTCACGAGTAACTACTGGACTGGTTTTATAGAGGACAGGAGGAGCACTTCAGGAAGTTATTTCATCTTTAGAACTGATGTTGTTTCATAGAGCTCAAAATACAAGCTACCGTGGCTTTATCTTCTATCAAGGCTAAATACGTAGCAGCTACAACAGCGGCATGTCAGGCAGTATGGCTAAGAAAAATATTGGGTGATTTGGGATAAGAACAATTTGAACCAACAAATATCTTTAAGATAATAAGTATGTTATGATGCTTGCAAAGAATCCAGTATTTCACAACCGAACTAAGCATATCAAAATTAAACACCATTTTATACAGGAGTTGCTAGAAAAAGGGGAAGTGAGGTTGAAAAATTATAGAACAAAAGAACAGGTTGCAGACTTAATAACGAAAAGCTTGGCTCAAAACAAACATGAAGATTTTCGTGTTCAACTAGGAGTCTCCAAGTTTGAATGATGGGGGAGTGTTAGAAGTAAAGACTCATTCAAACTTTTGATCATTTACTTTGATATTCAGTTAACGTAAAATAAGCTAATAGATTTTCTAGTCGTAAGTCTTCCCACTTTCTAGCTAAATTAGTTATATTTGTTAAGAGTTTGTAGTTTAGTTTGTTTCTTCCATGATGCGTGTACTTCCTATTTAAGTGGCAAAGTTGTCTTTGTTAATAAGATAGTTGATTGATGAACATAATCATTCTTTATATATCAGCAAAGTGTTCAAGTTCTTTATTTTCTCCTATATGACAAGTATAAGTTTTAACAATTAATTTTTGCAATATCTTGGCATAATCCAAGTCCTTAAGTTAACCCAAGAGATGTATGGTATGTCGTCGCAGGCACTTGTGTGAGTAATTATGGAAATTCCAATGTTTGAACTATTGGGGTTTCAATCAACTTCTGTTCATCTATATGGAACAGTCACTCACTCCCACTCGTTGGTTCCAAAGGACGAGGTGAAAACACATAAATATTAGTGGAAAATATGAATGCTCCAGAATAATGCCTCTAGCCGTACTCTCCTTTATTTATACTAGCAGACATAGACTGCGCAAATGCGCAGTCGTAATCTAAACTAATATGCCCACTTAATTTAACATTACATATTATTATATCAATCAATATATTATAATAAAACAATTTAAGGGGAAAAATATAATTGTTATATTGAAGTTTAAATTTTGTAATAGGTACATTATATATTCATTAATCGTGGTTGTTTTTTTATATTTGCAGAACAATTTTGTTAAAAGGAAAGGTTAATCTATAATATTTGCAGGATGGGTATAAAACGTAAATGTTGTTTAAAATATAGTAAAATGTATTAACAACATTAATATTTAGGGAACAACTTTTCTTAATTTGTTATGGTTACGAAAT
>JANQBM010000003.1:33001348-33045753 GCA_025594535.1 Erythroxylum domingense | reverse complement strand
ATTCAATATATCAACTCTAATGCCACAAAGTGATGGGTATTCACTTAGTACACTGCATTCAGTATTACTCTGCAATTGACCATTTACATCCCTATGGTTTATTGGTAAATTTTCATTAGAGTCTACCAACTTAAGTGATAAACTTCTAGACATTAATGACGATTGGTTGGCAAACAAGTTAACCTTTTCATCTTGATGTAGTACATGTGTTGTTGTTAGATTAGCAGTTGCTATTGTTTGATCTATCAGTGGTGCACAAAATCCATTGAAGGAAGTCGAGCTTGCTTCAAAGCCTGACAACATATCTATCAAAGGTAATTCATAGCCGAACCTAAAGTTTAAGTTAAGAAAACTTAGCCTACTTAATGGACTTGAAACTTGTAGGGAAAAGCCTATCAAAAATCTGCATGACCATTACCTTCTGTAGATCGAACAAAGGAGTTGGCCGATGAAGGCACGATGCTTACTCGGGGTCTCTTTGACATGGGCATTAGAAGGGTATTTAGTGGAGAAGGAGTAACCATAGGTTCTATTTCCCACGGTGAAACCCTCTTTGGACGAGGTATACGACTTGTTTCATCCCAACAAACCTAAATGCAAAAAGAAGTAAAATGACATTTTAGCTGCTAGGATAAATGTAATACAGCAAATCATTTAGTACTACCTTTAGGCATCTCTATTTGGACTTTTGCCATATATTGGAATTAGCATCTTCCATTCCGACAACAGCGCCAGTAAATCTTTAACATTGAAACAAATTTGCTAATATGGCATTTCATGAGCATTTATTTATAAACAATTTATAATTCCTTTAGGAGAAGTAATCAGTACCTCTGTTCTGGAGTTTCATAACCTTCAAATCTCATTTGGAACTTCATACCTATAGAATAATTAATCTTCATGGATTCCATGTACTGGTCAAATGGAACTATGAAGTTAGCGGGGCTTGTTCTGTGCCACAAAATCGGAAGAGGAACATTAAAAACATCAACAAGAAGGCTCTACAATAGTGAATTACTTTTAAGCATAAGGGTAAGCTTGCAATTCAACTTTAGATAACAGACTCACAAACTCTAGCTTAAATTGTTAACCATCTGAGGAAGCTAAAATAGCAATTTAATAAGATATCTAGGCTTGTAGTATATTGTAAACATCGTTTTTGTCGATATAGCCTGCCATGCTGTGGCAAGCACACCAACGTACATATTTTGACTGGATATGACAGATGGCGGTACATTACCCTGCTGCTGCTTCCATTTTCTGACACTAACTTTAAGTGTTCCATTCTCACCTCTAAAAGTCGATCGTAAATTCAAATATCAGTGATGTGTAGGTAACAATTAAAATAGTTGATGAGTAGAAACAGTATGGCAAGAACCACCAACCTTAGAAATATAAAAGTATCACCAGCAACAAGTTGTTTACAAGTTGCAAATACACTCCATCCACCTTGAAGCATGTGCCTTTTATGATGACCTGACATTAACATCAGAATATGAATTAAGCACCTAATATTGTATACCTATAGAGAATCTTGTCTAGCAACGTATGCACAAACGATGTAAAAGGCAAGCCCAAAAATATGGTTCATTACCCCAAAATGTATGACAAAACCTCCATTCGTTTCCATGTAAATCCTTGGTAACCAATTCTTGTGTCGGATATTGGCTTGACATATCCTGTGACGCATTAAAAAGCTAATTCTATTTGAGAACCAGCTGTTAATTTGCAAAAACAACATTACTAATTATCACAAGGTGCATTTGACTAACCAATGGGGGCAAACACTCGTTACCATGTCGTTTAAGAATGACAAATCCACCGTGATTACTGGCATCTGAGGGGCTCAGAGTCTTGCAAAATGAGCGTACATGAAACTTCAGTGGAGAAGATGGGGGAGCTTTCTTTTTCACTGCATTCTCATCTTGCTGATATTATAAGATAACTATATCATAAGAATGATTTGGCTCTGAATGCTCAACCGTGCATTATATAACATAAAACATAATGAAGTGAGTACTTACGTTGGCCTCAGGGAGTAACGTCACTTCAGCAAAGACTTCATCTATATCTGGATCAGCCTATAATTTATTATGACACAATAAACAAAAAATGAAATCACAAATCCTAAAACAAACTTGGAAATCAATTAACATTAAGTACAAACCAATAATTTCAACATCAAAGCTACTAATAACGTACTTTCAAAATAACTTTCATGAGACGACATAGGATCTTTGATAAAAGATTATAAAACGGCTTTTTCTGGTCAGCTGGTTGGTTAGTTGACGCCTCCATCTGATCCACACATTGATAAAAAGCGATTTAAACTCATATGTAAAATACAAACTTGACGATATGAACGCAAATCAACTCTGTGCAAATAGCTTACAACAAAGTTGACACTAAACAAATGATAATCAAACAAATCATGTAAAGCAAAAATGTTTAATATGTCCTTGAGGGAAGTACAAGACTTGTTCATTTTGTCGAGGGACAGTTACCAAAGGACCAGCACACGCATACCATAGTTCGCGATAAAGAGCAGCTTCAGCGTCTGCACAACACATGCCGTGGTAAGACCATAGTAGAATCACCAACGAACACCGAATTCAAACAAAATTCATCTATAATCCACTCGAGAACACAAACAAACCTTAGACAAAGTTTACCTTTAACGCCAGGAGAGCTCGTAGACTGATATTGTTGCACCTCCATATTACTCCTCAGGTGGTTAGGTTCACTATAACTAGAAGAAAAGCTATCTCCTCTCTCCCCACCTGTGAAAAACACTTGATTTATTTTTCTGCAATATTTTAATTATTTCATTTTTATTGAAAATCATTGTAAAACGGCTATATACGTATAAATATATGTATATAACAGCTATATTTCACAGAAATACTAACAGTCATATAACGGCTATAATCTATATATTTCTAACGGTCATATAACGGCTATAATCTATAGTTTTCTATAAATACACTAATTTTCATTCACATATTCACATAAATATTTCTCTTCTTCTTTTGTCAAATTTCCAGTTGTAAACATGTCGTGGCCTTGTTATTTATTCTATTTATTGTTAATTATTTTGCTAATCATAGGAATATTTAACATAGAGCGGCAATATGATTTTAAGTTTGATGTAATAATTCTTGTACTTGTTGTTTTTCCTTTGTTTTTTATTGCAATATTTATTGACTAAAATTATAATTATGTTTTTATTGTTGTTTCAAGAAAATAAGAAAATTGCGAGGAATTAAATTCTAACAATCAAGAAATTAAGAGTAGAATTCATTGCTAAAGTCCTGGAGGGAAGTAGAAGATGTGTTCATTTTGTCAAGCAATGGTTACCAAAGGAACGGTACAGGCATGCCATAGTTCGTGATAGAATCACTACACAACACCGCATTAAAACAAAATTCATCTCTAATCCACCCCAGAATACAAACAAACCGTAAACAAAGTTTACCTTTAGCATCATGAGAGCTCGTAGAATGATATCGACGCACCTCCATATGACTCGTTGGGTGGTTAGGTTTCTTGTAACCGGAAGAAAAGCTATCCTCTATAACAGTAGTAAAGTTGTTGCGACGTTGTTCTCTAGGGTTTCCGCAACTGTTGTTCTACAAACAGTTTACTTTATGACTTGCATTGGTTTGTGCTATTAAAAAGATATCAAAATAGGAAGATATAAGAAGCCTATGGAATGGGTCTTTATTGACGGTGATAGTAAATGCGTCACAATTGGCGTCGTTTAATCAAACAAAAGAGACGAGTTTGAACAATGGGGTGATGCTTGAAGGTCTTGGATCCACGTACAAGCGAGATTTGCGGCGAGATTTGTGGCGGTGCTCGCATCGAATTTGGTGGACGTGATAAAAAACAGAGTTATAAACATTAAGATGGAGGTTGGAAGTGGTGCTTCGTACAATAGTTCCATTGATTGTGCACAGTTTGGTCCAAAGCTTTTTAATCCCTCCAGAAGTGAAGCTAATTTCATGTTTTTGTTGATGTCTTATCCAACGGCAACATTTGTCAAGTCACAATAAAGCAATCGGTCAATATATATTCGTAAAAGAAGTCTAAGCATAACACTAGGCGATTTCATAACGATGTTTTTCTTACCAGTCTGTCTCAACTCTCTGTTTGTAGAATCATTTGTGAGAGGAGATTTATGACAGAGAAAATATATTAGTAGAAGGGAATTCAAGCAATTGAAATCTTATATCAAGCCTAGCGTTGAAAATAATAACCAGAACAAAATAGTTGGAAAAATATCTTATTTACCGTATGGAAGCAGTATAATTAGAAAATCGCTTGAGAGGGGAGGAAGAGAGAACTGTTTTAGAGGGGAGAAACCAATTTTATTATATTTATCTATTATGATGATGATGATGATTATTATTATTATTATTATTATTATTATTATTATTATTATGAATTGTATTTATTATTGACGATAATGATCAAATTGAAAAATTCCTTATTTAAACTTACATATTTTATGAAATCATTCGAAATAATAACAATAATTGTATATGTTTCTTTCTAGTTCTTTAGAAAACTAATGATGCAAAACAATAATTGTATATGTTTCTTTGTAGTTATTTAGAAAAGGAACGCCTGCAGTGCTTTTGGTTTTTACGTTCCAGTCCAAATTAACGTTTAATATTCCAGATGATATCAAGAGTAGATTTTTGTAGCTCTCCCGAAACAGGTGCAGGGTTGTGCATCACTTTTGTCACAATCAAACCGTTTGCATGCGTGCACCAGGGTACAACTCGTCCTCTTATGCTTGAACCTCAGTCGTTTGTTGTTTTTACGTAATTTACGGCCATTAGTTAAACGGTTATGATGACTGTGAAAAGGACAAAATTGTGCAATTCATGAAAGCGACTAAAAGCAACCAATAACTTTTTGGCCTCGCATTCCATATTTATGGCGATTAATTAGGTGGACTGATTAGATGTCGTGAACAGTTGGTATGTACAATTAAGAGAAAGGCTTCTTCTCTTCTCAATTATTAGCCAAAAAGACAATTGTAGTTCATTGAAAGTAAAAAAAAACCCAAAAATCACCTTTGAAAGATTCTTTCGACAACACAGACAAGACATTAGGAGAGTATAATTGAAGGGAACATCCATTTCACATCTCATATGCTCCTACATTGTTGTTATCAGATTATGATATTCTCTTTAGGCGCCGTGAAAGTTATCATATCCTCTCTGACTTGCTGCGTCAGATTATGATATTACTTAAAGCTCCTGTATCTTTAAAGCTTCTGTATCTTTTAAATATTGCCGCAATAACTACGTCATCATGCCTTCATTTCAACTAGGCAGTTGTCAACTATTTGATTTTTTGATGTCATAACCCTATTAAATGAATAAAGGGTATTGGCAGATAATAATAGCAATTATTTCATTTGATTAAGTAGTTACGTAAAGTGAATGAAGACATCGAGAGATCTAGTGGAATAGTTTTTTGTGTACAATAATAATTTTAAAGGATGCATGCAAAAATGACCTATAATAGTCTTATCAACCAAATATTTTTTTGTAATTTTTTGCAAGATAATTGTGAGTATTATTCCAACTTTTTTTGTCTGTATTAGTATCTGAAATTTGTCAACAATTTGACAGAAAGTTAATCTTTTGAGATAATGCTTATCTCAATGCTTGAACATCATTCAAGACAATCTTACCAATCTAAAATTATGAAAGCCACTTTTTTTTGTCTGTACCATAATAATTTCAAAGTAAGCATGCAATAATGACCTATAGTAGTTTTAGCAATCAATTATTTTTTCTATTTTTTCTATAATAATTTTGACAATTATTCAATGACATGGAACAAAAACTATGAGAAGTCAAATTACCTGTATGACGTAACATCTACTAATTACGGAATTAATTTCCATGTGAAATTATTGACAGATTCAACAAAATAGTTAAATCCACATAACATAAATTTATAGAAAACTTTGATCTTATTTTTTGTGCTTATTTTGTTAACAAGTTAGCGTGATACGATCAAAATTTGATTTGACGTTATTAGATATGGATGAAGTGAGTGGGGTCATTTACAGCTTATCAGCTTTTCTCATCCTTCTTGTCAATGTTTTAGGTGACAATGCTCTGAGTTTGGAGTTGATTACCCCGTACTAAAATTATGAAAGGCAACTTTTTTTTGTCTGTATAATGATAATTTCAAAGACGCATGCAAAAATGATTTGTAGTGATCTTATCAATCAATTATTATTTTTATTTTTTATACAATAATTGTCACAATTATTCAATGACACTGAACAAAAATGTGAGAAGTCAAGTTACCCATATGACCTGACATCCACAAAGTACGAAATTGTTTTGAATGTAAAATTATTGTCAAATTCCGCAAAACAGTGAGACCCACATAACATAGAATTTAACATAATCGGTTGAGGAAAATATTTAACCTTGGAAGCCTACGGGGCATATACAGTAATCAGAAATGTGATGACACCATATACATATATAATTGATGAAAAGCAAATCATAAAATTGTCATTAAAAAAAAAACCCGAATATATTACTTGAGTGCTTTTTTATCCTATATAAATGGATAGAGTGAACATGCTATTTTGCCTTTTCCACTTTATAAGAAAGGTTAGGAGCTTCAATAAAGAGAGTTTATCGTGTTCAATTTCAGCTTCAATGAGGACAATAAATAGAGACAGCATCACTGATGATAACTCAGGGATATATTGCAAAGCAAGATCCTGGACAACAAGTTACCATTTAACAAGTTCAACAATTAACTCAATGCCCCCATAATGCCCACGAAGGTGTGTCAATAGGGAGAGAATGTCCTCTGACAATTCAACACCAAGCTTTTGAGCCAAAGCTACCAGCTACTAACATATCAAAAAAGATATGAAAAAGTATAACATGCAAATGATGGAGTAATTATCCTAGAGTTGCAAACTCGTTTACAAACACTCAAAACCAAAGCTTTAAATCATACCAACCAATCGTTTCAACATTACTGTGTAAGCACCAACAACGCTTTCCAGGTAATAACTTGAAGTTCTAAGTTTCTGCATACCATGCCAACACAATTAAACCAGTTAAACAACGCTGAATATACCAAGAATACAACATCGGTAGACAAGTGTACTGACATCTAAGTTCTTGTGCGGTAGATATGAAATGCTTTGTATCATCACATAACAAAACGGTACTCACATCAGATGGATCGACGGATGGAAAACATGACTTTATAGGCTGATCTTCACATATTTGTATCATCACATAACAAAACGGCAACCAACATGTAAATCAGGACATGATTTTTGGAGATGAAACATCCATGCACCTCTACAATCCACAGGCAAGATTGGTTTTACGTGGTTGAGAATGGAAATAGTTTGAGAGAAGAGGGAGAGAGAATCGTTTGATGGAAGAGAATGAGAGAGTCGAGCAGGGAGAGAGAAACGTGTGAGAGAGGAGTGGCACAATTAGATAATGACCTGTATCCTAAGATGGAAAATTCTAGTGATTCAAGAATAAAACAGATAATATAATAAATGATATTATTTATTCTTAACTCCCTTCTTGACTTCGAGGTTCTTGTCTTTTTCTTTTCTTTATTGTTTGACTTTCTCTTGATGGAGTCATTGTTACCCCTAGCGTGTCTCTCAAATACTAGAATCGGGCATGTGTAAAGAGGTTTTGTGAAGCAATCAGCGAGTTCATACTCAGTGGGAACATATCGGACGGTTAAGTGCTTTGACATTACCTGATCTCTTACAAAATGAGCATTTATTTTAATATGTTTGGTCCTAGCATGGTGCACCGGATTTAAGACCAAGGCTGCTGCATTGGTGTTATCACACCATATAATAGGTATATGCTTAAGTCGTAATTAAAGTTCAGAGAGAAGAGACTTTACCCAACAGAGTTCAGTAGTAGTATTAGTAACAACTTTCTGCTTTTTAAATGACCAGGCCATAAGAGATTCCCTAAGGAACACACAATACCCCCCAACTGATCTTCTATCATCAGGGCATGACGCCCAGTCAGCATCAGAATAGGCCACAATGTCAAACAAGGCTGACGGTGGAATATAAATTCTATAGTAATTAGTACCTTTAAGATATCTCAGGATACGTTTGACTGTTTTCTAGTGTTTTGTGGTTAGTTTCAGTGGCGGAGTCAGAAATATTTTAGAGTCGGACTGATTAGACAGCGATGGACTAACGGCGAAGACTTCCTACAATTTCAAAATTAATTTAAAAAATAATTTCACAAAGTAACTAGTTTATCCTCACCCAATTTCATGTGAGAAAAAACAACGATTCATACAATTCCATGAAAATTAGACATAGTTATTGCAAATCCAAAGTAAAAAATTTCACCAAATTATTATAATTTGTATGCAACAAAATCCAACGTTATATGAGCAACATTTCAATTAAACATCCAAACCACAACACTCTAGTGAAGAAAAGGAAAAAAGAGAACTTCAAAAATAACTCACACGGTCCATGATGCACAACAAAAACGCAGTAAAACAGAGCAGCACAATGACCCATCGCTTTGGAATCTGTTCCAACCAAGCAGACACTTCCTGGGCATTTCCCTCCACAAAAACCACCTCACTTGATCCATCCACCGACTTCACCGACTCCACACCGCCGTCAGTTATCTCATATTCCTCCGACTTGTAGTACACACAACCTCGCTTCAACTTCGCACAATCTAAATTACAGAATTGCCCTTTTCTGGTGAGATCTGAAGAAACAAAGCAACCGCATCTTCTTCTCCGAGGATAAGCTGCTGCTGTTGCTTTCGAGAGCTCCATGGATTTATAACCTGAATTACCACCAAATGCTTGAACAAACGCAGAATATGAGTGCCCGTCTCTGTAACTTCTCATTCATCACACTCACACTCCCTTGCACATATCGTACAGTATAAATGCTTCTTTAATGTGAAAAATCTTCTTCTCTTTTTCCAATTTTACCTGCAACCAAACACTCTCTTAGTCTCAGACCGTAAACAATCCAACTCTTTTCAAGAGCAACAAAATTCACATGCAGAGAACTTCAAAACTAAAAAAGAAAAAGAAGAGTAAAAGCCATACCTGAGCCGACAAAAGAACCGAAGTTCCGGTTAGAAAGTAAACCGCCGATGGCCATTGTTTAACAGTAAGCTGAAGCAGACTGAATGCTCTCTGCAGTTTTCCTCTCTGCAGGGGTTTGGCCAGGGACAAGCGCGGGGGCTTGTCCCCATGTGGCTCCGCCCCTGGTTGGCTTAGAAAGAAATTGGCTCAGCTTTCTAACACTAAAACTGAGATCTGGGCTAGTATTACATAAGTACTGTAATGCATCGACAGCACTTCTGTATGTTGAGGGATCAGCAAGTGGCTATCCAGAGTGTATTGACAAGGATTTATATGCAGCTATTGGAGTTTGGCAAGGTGATGCATTGCTCATTTGAAATCTGTCCAGTAGATTAGAGACATATTTCTCTTGGGTCAAATATAGCCCAGATCTATTCTGATACGCTTTAATTCCGAGGAAGTAATGAAGAAATCCGAGATCTTTGAGAGAGAAAATTTTATGCAGCTTTTTAGTGAATCACTTCAAGCTATAAGCATTACTTCCTGTAACTAATATGTCATCAACATAGATTAGTGTCATGAGAATCTGAGACTTGTTAGAGTAGATAAACAAGGAAATGTCACTTTTGGAGTTAGTGAACCCCTAAGATAGCAGCACACTTCTGAGCCTATCAAACCATGCCCGCTGGACTTATTTGAGGCCATAGAGAGCCTTGGATAGTTTGCATACATAGTGAGGTCGAGCAGGATCAACAAAATCTTCCGGTTGTTCCATAAATACAGGTTCAGTGAGAAAACGATTTAGAAAGGCATTATTAATGTCAAGTTGTTTGATCTCCCAGTTGGGAGAAATTGCAAGAGCTAAAATGATTATGATTGTGGATGCCTTTATAACCAGACTAAAAGTGTCATAGAAATCAATACCTTCTGTTGTTTGTTGGAAGCCTTTTGCCACCAACCATGCTTTTCTTGTGGGAAGGGACCCATCTTGATTGAAATTGGGCTTGAATATCCACTTATTTTCAACAACTCGTTGCCTTTGGGGTCTTGGAACTAAGGTCCAAGTCTCAATCCTTTTTATCGCAAGAAATTCATTGATGATTACTTGCTTCCATAGTGGTGATTGCAGCGCCTCCTTAGGTGACTGATGAATAGAGATGTCAGATTGAGTCAAACCAATGTAAGTTACTTTGGGCTTATATATTCCTTGCTTACTGCGAGTCTGCATGGGGTGAGTATTTGAGGTAATAGGAAACTGGGTGGACAGAGGATAGGTGGTTGGTTCTGATATGGGTAAAGATGATTGTAGGCTTAGATTGGTGTTATATGAGGATGGAGAAGATGCGACTGGTTGGGAAGTTACCGGTTGGCCATTTGGGTTGTTGGGAAGTAGGGGAGAAGTGTTCAACTCAGCAAAAGGAGATGAGGATATTGGGAAACATTCTGATGGAGGGCTTGTAGTTGGTTCGGCATTTGGTGAGATACGTCGTGGATTAAGAGGTTCTGTAGGTTTAGGAGAGTCGCCATTAATATGGTCTCCTGTAAAAATTTCTGACTGAGAAGAATTATGAGGTGAATTCACCTGTTGACCCTACAACTCATTATCAGGATTAGAGTGTTGCAATAAAATAGGAAATGTATTAGTGAGTTCTACAACTTCAGAGACCGCTGGTTGTTTCAAGTTCAAGAAACCACTGCTAAAGAGAAAATCTTCTTCATTGAATATAACATGCCGAGAGATATATACTTTACCGGTAGAACTTAGACATTTATATCCCTTGTGTGACCCACTGTAACCAAGAAACACACGTTTAGTACTGTGAAACTGAAATTTATTCTGATTATATGGTCGTAGGCAAGGAAAACAAGCACATACAAAAGTCTTAAAGCCATTGTAATCAGGCTTCTATCCAAACAAACTTTCAAAAGGAGATATATTACTCAGAACCGGAGTTGGTAACCTACTTATCAGATGCACAGCAGTAGAAAAAGCTTCCCACCAGTAATAGAGTGGCATTTTGGCCTGAGCAAGAAGGGTCAAACCCATTTCAACTAAATGTCTATGTTTTCTTTCAACTCGACCATTCTGAACAGAGGTGTAGGGGCAAAAATATCGAAATATAATGCCATAACTATCTAATACAGGTTTAAATGACCTGTATTCTCCTCCCCAATCACTTTGGACCGCTTTGATTTTTCTTTCCAGTTGATTTTCAATCATGTTTTTGAAATGGACAAATGCTGACAGTGCTTCCTCTTTCAGTTTCAAAGGATACACCCAAAGATAGCGTGTACAATCTTCCAAAAAACTTATATAATATTTATACCCAGATGTGGATTTAATTGGTGAAGGACCCATAAATTTGTGTGAATTAAATCCAGATGGTGTGAAGCATGAGATTGAGAAACTGGAAAGGGAAGCCTATGGGATTTGCCAAGTTGACAAGCATCACAAAAAGTAAATTCTTCATTAAAATTTAAATCAGCATTATAATCACTAAGAACTTTCTTCAACACTTGGCTATGTGGATGACCAAGACTTTTATGCCAAGACTCAACGACAGAAAGAAAAGTATGTGACTGACATTTCTGTTCTAATTCAGAATTGCTTCTACCAAAAATAAAATTAACAGTAGCAACATTAGCGGGCACCACACCATTCTTGATCTGATAGAGACCCCGAGTAGACCCATGTGTTGTAGTACCTTGTAGCAGAGTTTTATTACTACTCTTGTCCTTCACAAACCGTCCATGTGAGTGAATTTCAACAAAGATATTTGAATTGTCATTGGTGAGTTTATATCCACTGATCAGATTTTTCTTGATTTTAGGAGCCACAAGAACACTTTGGAGTTTCAAAGACTTACTAACACTTTGGAGTTTCAAAGACTTACTAGGATTATCACATATCAGTTTAGAATTTCCAGACTTGACAACTTTAAGAGAAGCATCATCACCAATAAAAAGCGAATTTATACCTGAATTAGAGTTGACAGAGTCCACGTTTTCAGAAATATGAGTAACATGATGAGTGGCTCCGGTATCTAAATACCATGCTGGGCCTGTTACAGTGTCTGACGATGCCGTGTAAGCCAAAGCGTTCTCAATTTTCTTAGGAGGTCCTCTGTAGTTGCGATCATAATGGTGCCAGTAATCCGCTACCTCATGTCCTGGTTTCTTGCAAAGATGACAAAATGTATCAGATTTACCTTATTGCTTTCGACCTTCATTTCCACGACCACCTTTTCCTCGTCCTCGTCGTCCTCCTCTACCTCTAGAGACATCAAAATGATTCTGACCCTATTGCTGAAAAACCAAATTTGCGAAGGCATTAGAAAGGGAGGATTGAGACGAAGATTGAAGTTGTTCAAGTCGAGAGTGAGCAATTTAGATTGAAAGTCGCTTCAGCTTAGATTCTCTTTTTCAGAGAGCAGTACAATAATAGGAGTATACTCTGTGTCAAGATCAGCGAGAGTTTGAGTGATTAAATCAGCGATCGACAGGGGAGCACCAACAAGGGTGAGATTATCTGAGATGGATTTCATTTTGGCTAAGTACTCTTTCATCTTCAGACTCCCTTTCTTAGTGCGCTGAAACTCACTCTTCAAAAAGATGACCTTAGATCTTGTATTTGCACCGATGTATTCTTTCACTGCCTTCCATAGAGTAGACTATGCCTTACAGTGCGTCATCTGAGAGCCAATCTCTAGGGTCATTGTGCTAAGGAGCCAACCTAGTTGAATTTGGTCCGTTGCCTGCCAGTCTTCAAATGCCGGGTTAGTAGAACTTCTTCGGCTTCATTAAGAGTGAACTCAGGTAGGTTAGCTTGGGTAGCCAAGAGGTATCCTTCAAGACGATGACTGATGATAGGAAGGACCATCGATTCCCATGTGATGAAATTATCTCCATCCAACTTAATAGAGTTGACTTGATTCAGGGAGCTTAGCAAAGGAATAGGTTTCATGGGCACACTAGGTGCTTGATGAGCCGCTGGGATGAATGGGTAGGTATAGGGACTGAAATTTGAGAACAATGAAGGAGTGGCGAAGGTTGGAGGGGAGGTAGGCGGGTGTGAGGAAATAGGGATCGATTTATACAGAAGGGTGGAAGGATGGGTGGTAGAGAAAATTGGTGGGGCAAAAGAGAAGGACTAGGATGACTGTGGTAACTGAAAGGGAATGTTGGGTTTTGTTACGTATAAAAATAATATAGTAATTATATAACTGACTGTCATGGGTGGATAGCAGTATATCAATACTTGGAAGTTGGAACCGTTTTGTTTGGGACGGAATAGGAATTAGCTAATGTGTGTGTTTCTTTCTCTTTAAAATTCTCTACTCTTCTCTCTTTTTTTTGGACTCTTCTCTTTCTCTCTCTCCTTCTCTCCTCTCGTCTCCTCTATTCTTCATTTTTCTTATCAACAAATGGTATCAGGGAAGTCGATTCTGTGTAAAATCGAAGAAAACATGAAAAGTTTGATGGAAGCACAGATCAGAAACGAAAAAATGTTCTTGGAATTGCAAAGTTGGAGTGAGAAAATGTTTATAGAAGCTCTGAATAGAACAGAAAAAATCGAGAATGACCTACTGCAACTTAAAATTATGATGGCACAATTCATGCAGCAACAAGGAGTGAAATCAAGAGCTACTATTCTAGCTACTCCGGAATCTACAGCTAGAAACTACATAAAATCTCTCTCTCAGGGGTACTCTAAAATTACAGAACTAATAACGCAGGTAGCTACTGTTCTCAACAATAACGAAGAAGAAGATGGGAAAACTATTGTAACGGGAGTTGTCTCCAGTTTGAAACCAGGGTTCCATGTTCATGCTCTTGGAGACATAACAGATAGTTGCATGCCAATTGAACCGCATTTTAACCCAGTTGGTAAAGAATTTGGTGCACTTAGGGGTGCAAAACTACATGCTGATAATCTTGTCTTCTTCCTCAACAATATTAAAGGAGCTACTGCTAATGGTGTTGTAAAGGAGATGAGTGATAAAAAGAAAATATGTTTATTTCTTTTTTGTCCATTTTGTAAACCTCCGTAACTTTGAGGACAAGGTTTTCTACAGGAAAAGGAATTGTTATGTATAAAGATAATATAGTCATTATATAACTGACTGTCATGAGTGGATAGCAGTATATCAATACTTGTAATTGTTTTATTTGGAAAAGAATATGAATTAGCTAATGTATGTGTATCTCTTTCTCTAAAACTTTCTGCTCTTCCCTCTTTTATTTTTTTCTGTACTCTTCTCTTTCTCTCTCTCCTTCTCTCCTCTCGTCTCCTTTGTTCTTTATTTTTCTTATCAACAGGTTTGGGTGAGACAGTGGATTCTTTTGTGGTTGAGTTGTTTACTGGTAAAGAGAGAGGGCTAGAATTCTCAGTGGTGACGGCAATTTCTAAATGAGAGGTGGTAGGGTTTTGGTTCTCAGTTGACGCCATTAATGACGATTTTTCTAGCTCTGATACCCACACAAATATTAGTGGAAAATATGAATGCTCCAGAATAATGCCTCTAGGCATACTCTCCTTTATTTATAGAAGGTATGGTATAATTAGATAATGACGTGTGACCCAAGATGGAACATTCTAGTGACACAAGAATACAACAGATAATATAATAAATGATATTATTTATTCTTAACTAAAACTGTTGTTGTTACTTGTTAAGATGATTACTTGCTACAATTTATCTAGTTTACGATTTCGCTAACTAATTTAATTTGAATAGTTTAATTTGAAGTTAATAAATCAAATTCAATTGAACTATTTGTTATAACGTAGTATTAAGTATTAACAATAATCATCTTATGTTTCGTCACTTTTAAGATAATGAGACTTTCTTAAAAGCATTTAAATATTTAAATATTAAGCTCAAATTTTTGTAAAATTCTTTTAAATATCAAACCATTACTTTGATAAAATTTTTATGAAATTCAAAATACGAAGCCTGTACAATAAAAACATTCAGTAAGAATTTCGCTGAAGTACAAAATCTGAGAAGGTTTAATAGTATGTTATTTTACCCCTAATTAGTAGAGAGATCGTTTGTAATTGTGAATAATTTGTCTTTTCTAAAATTATATTTATCTTTTAAAAATAATTCTCTTATTAAATAGTTAGCAAGAAAAAGCAATTATTTTACTTGGACTTTGTGGTTAAATGATTATGCTATTCACGTGAAATAATATGCATTTTGGTCCAAGTGGGTGTTGACACAATTGTTACTATACCAGTCATGTGCATATCATGTTATCAACTTAGTTTAAAATTTTAACTTTTATTTTATTTTATTTTTTAAAATTTAAATCAAGTTCAAATAAAGTCTCTTGAATTTAAATTTTAATTTATTTTCGGTTTAAAATTTTAATAAAAAATTTATTCATTGATTTTAAATTGAATTAAACTCAATCGAATTAAAATATAATTTTAAATTAAGAATAAAAGAAAACTTATACATTAATTAATTTTAATAATCAAATGTTTCAAAGACTTGAAATTGGTTAAATATATAATCACTTAATTTTAAATAATAATAATAATAATAATTTTATTCATTAAAAATACTTGATTTACAAACACAAAACTTACTGAGTGCACCCTCCAAATATAATATATATGAATTGGGTTATTCTATTATTAATAACTTTAATTATTACCTTTTAACTTCTTTTGGATGAATGGATAACGACGTGTCGTATTCTCTTGTGAAAAAAAGAAAAAACTTCACATTTGGCGCCAACATAACTGGATCGGTCGGCCTAAGCGGATGCTTGTCGACTTGGTCAAGAATTCCAATCCTCCGGCGACAAAGTAGCCGCGTAAGGCGTCGACGATCCAGAATCTTCGACATTTCAATGGAACATTCTAGAACTGACCTTCACACACACCCCAAAATCTATATATGTTCTCTCAAATCCTCGTAGTACCTTATCCCAACATTAAACCAAACCGAAACCTGAACAATACCGTCTTGCGTTCCACAGTTGTCGGAGAATGGCCGGAAAAGTCGAAGGACCCGCGATCGGTATCGATCTAGGGACAACTTACTCTTGCGTAGGTGTCTGGCAACACGACAGGGTCGAGATTATCGCTAACGATCAAGGTAATAGGACGACACCGTCTTATGTTGGATTCACCGACTCCGAACGTCTGATCGGCGACGCTGCCAAGAACCAGGTCGCCATGAACCCCCTCAACACTGTCTTCGGTTAGTACCACTCTCTCATTCTTATCAAGGTCTTAAAGATACGAATTGCGGGCAATTACGATAACTGTGGACGATGCGAGACAATTACGAGAAATATGATCGTAATTGCGGCATATGTAACAGTTCAGACCGCAAACGTAATATTGTAGCCGCAATTGGGATTGTGTTATAATAGTAAGTGGAAGTTATTTTTAATGATTGTGTTGGCGGGTTTTGGCAGATGCAAAGAGATTGATTGGGAGGAGATTCAGTGATACTTCTGTGCAGAGTGATATAAAGCTCTGGCCCTTCAAGGTGATTACAGGTCCTGGTGATAAGCCTATGATTGTGGTGTCTTACAAAGGAGAGGACAAACAGTTTGCTGCTGAAGAGATCTCTTCGATGGTGCTTACGAAGATGCGTGAGATTGCAGACGCATTTCTTGGAACGACAGTGAAGAATGCAGTTGTTACTGTCCCTGCTTACTTCAATGACTCGCAGCGTCAGGCTACTAAGGATGCTGGAACCATAGCTGGGCTCAACGTTATGCGCATCATCAATGAGCCAACAGCTGCGGCTATTGCTTATGGGCTTGACAAGAAGGCGACGAGTGTTGGTGAGAAGAATGTGTTGATTTTTGATCTTGGTGGTGGGACCTTTGATGTGTCGTTACTTACCATTGAAGAGGGTATCTTTGAGGTGAAGGCGACTGCCGGAGACACTCATCTTGGTGGCGAGGACTTTGATAATAGAATGGTGAACCATTTTGTTCAAGAGTTCAAGCGGAAGAATAAAAAAGACATCACCGGCAATCCCAGGGCTCTTAGGAGGTTGAGGACATCTTGTGAGAGAGCTAAGAGGACCCTTTCATCAACTGCTCAGACCACCATTGAGATCGATTCTCTGTTCGAGGGAATTGACTATTATTCGACAATTACTCGTGCTAGATTTGAGGAGCTCAACATGGATCTTTTCAGGAAGTGTATGGACCCTGTGGAGAAGTGTCTGAGAGATGCTAAGATGGACAAGAGCTCAGTTCATGATGTTGTTCTTGTTGGTGGTTCCACTAGAATCCCCAAAGTACAGCAACTTCTTCAAGACTTCTTCAATGGGAAGGAGCTTTGCAAGAGCATTAACCCAGATGAGGCTGTTGCCTATGGTGCTGCTGTTCAAGCTGCAATCTTGAGTGGCGAAGGTAATGAGAAAGTGCAGGATTTGTTGCTTTTGGATGTTACTCCACTGTCACTTGGATTAGAAACTGCGGGTGGTGTCATGACCGTTTTGATCCCGAGGAACACAACCATTCCTACCAAGAAGGAGCAAGTTTTCTCCACCTACTCAGACAATCAACCTGGTGTTTTGATACAGGTTTATGAGGGTGAGAGAACAAGAACAAGGGACAATAATTTACTTGGAAAATTTGAACTCTCTGGTATTCCTCCAGCACCTAGGGGTGTGCCTCAGATCACCGTGTGCTTTGATATCGATGCAAATGGCATCTTGAATGTGTCAGCTGAGGACAAGACGACCGGTCAGAAAAGCAAGATCACAATCACCAATGATAAAGGTAGGCTGTCCAAAGAAGAGATTGAGAAGATGGTGCAGGAGGCGGAGAAGTACAAGTCTGAAGATGAAGAGCACAAGAAGAAGGTGGAGGCAAAGAATGCTTTAGAGAATTATGCCTACAACATGAGAAACACAATCAAAGATGAGAAGATAGGTTCAAAACTTCCTGCGGCTGACAAGAAAACAATTGAAGACGCAATCGATCAAGCCATTCAGTGGCTGGACAGCAATCAGCTTGCAGAAGTAGACGAATTCGAGGATAAAATGAAGGAACTGGAGGGCATATGCAACCCCATTATTGCCAAGATGTATCAAGGTGGGGTTGCTGATGCTGGCAGTGGCGGCCCTGACGGTGCTCCTCCAGCTGGTGGCAGTGCCTCAGGTCCTAAAATCGAGGAAGTTGATTAAAAGCCAAGGCGGTCTCTCGTGTGAAAGAAACTTAAAGCTGGTTGCGGCATGATCCGGTGAAAAATTTTGTAGTTCATTAGCTATTTTCGACTTTATGATAAATGTTTCATTTTCCTCTCTGGTTAGCCTCTAGTCACGGACAACATTTGCCATAGAAAGGCTGAAAATTTTTGCCCAACTGTTCCTTCACGATCCAATTTCATCCGTACGTCTCATTTATGTTTTATTCCCATTGCCTGTTGCTATATTTTATGGCTCAGTTCATATAACCTGACAAATGTGTCATGAACTTGTGTTTCTATCAGCTTTTCTTCTTAAATGAAGAGAAACAGTAAGCATGCACCAACACAAATAGAATACCAAATACCATTTTAGGCATTTACAGAAAACTTTAGCCCAGTTTGGCAAAAACTTTACATTGGTGAAGTTTGGCTAATTCTGATGTTCCAGAGCAGGTCGATCAAATGTATTGCTCAAATCAAACCACTAGAACTTGAAACTTTGGTAACAGCCTCCTCTTCCATCTCCACGAGACGACCGCAGAATGTTTCGACATCTTGTGCTTCCTCCTTGAAGGCAAACCTGTACTCTTTCCACTGGAATTCACCAACCCCATGGTCCCCATCCTTCACTGTTTGTCTTGGAACCTTTCCAAGCACATCGAATCCCTTACGGTCCACAGCTAGCAAGTATGCATCCTACAGGACATTGCACAACAAAGAAAAGTTTTGAGATATCACGACAGTAGTAGCAGATGCTTTCAGATGCATACTTAACACAATTGATTAGCATTTAAATTTTTTGGACTCTAAGAAGCAGTAGAATATCTGGGATTAAAACTAAACCCTGCAAGCTATGAATTTTGACCCCATCAGTCCAATGATACATCAGAGCATGGTGATAATAACCTCGAGTTTGATGAGGTCAAGAAAAAAGTTTATCTTATGTAATTAAAACCAACAGGATATACATAACTACGTCCAGGAGAAACACTGATCTATATGACATAAAAGTTAAAAGCATAATTTAGTCTCTTAATGGCATGCACTACAAAAGGTGACAATGCTCATCCATTGAACTGTATATGACAGAAAATCTTACCCTTGCATTCACATTCAAATATACCAAACAAAACAGCATGAGGGCTCGGCGCCTTGCTTCACTTTGATTGATGCCATCAATTAGCTTGGCAGAAAATGAAGCTGCACCCAACAAGAAGTTAAAGATCTTGTTTAATCATTACATACATGTCGATTTACTTAAGTAACAGATTCTATCTTGGCACAAGTGATGGAAACAGAGGGTCTCACCCAATGGGTCTGCTTTTGACGTTTCAAAATCTTTCATATCCACTTCATGAGTATCTCCATGACCATCAATAAGCATGCATGAACTGTACAATAAATTGGAATCGTCAGCCTGTTGGCGTGGTTTTCCATTCAATATTATCCTTATTTTCATACATAAGCACAGTATATTAATCAAAGTTGAATTAGTTATGCACTGATTGATGACAGGCGGAGACATCCTGGTCTCAATTCCAGTCTCAGATATCACACAAAACTTTACCAGTTTTATTAGCAGCAACATATTAAATTACGCAAGCTTCTTGCTACGTTAAGGAAATAGTAAAGCAACAGAGACATCTACCTTGGGGTAAGCCTATAAATATTGAATCTTTGACCCCCATCAAGTAGTTGTTTAAGGTTTGCACTTCGTGATGTTGCAAGATCAGAAGAAGATAGGACTCCAGAAACTGTGTAGGAGGATTCATTAATCATTCTTTCTTCAGACAGGATAATCTCTTTGACATTATTTGCAATCAGCTGAGCCTGTAAGAGAACAACAAATAATGTGAACTGTTTTTCTAGATTCTTTTGCAAGACACAAGAATTATAATCCAGGAAGCTAGAGTAGCTGGTTGTAATTAAATCGTGGTGTGTAATCGGCTAAATCATGGTAATAGTTGTAAAATGAAGATTCACTATTATATTACAGTTCCACGGTTAGGTCTATGTAAAGCAATCTACAGCCAACAAGTCAGGCTAAAAGTACACTATGAAAATTATTCACCAATTAAAGTATCAAAGCATGCAGTGGAAACTCCTAGCCTAACACAAAACTTTATGATAATGGTTAGATGGCCAAACCTTATCATCTTTAAGAGGCACAACATCTCCCATTAGAGCAACCCTAGCTGGTAACTGCAGTGTAACAATAGCCATATCAGATCTTTAAGTTGTATATCCAACACTCCCACAAAACCATTACTTCCTAAATCATACCTAGTAATATGAAACAATGTTAAGGTTATACAAGCAAGCACTTTCAGGATACATTGTGGAGGGTCAGAAGAGCAAAGAAATGTTAGGTAACCAGAGGAGTGCTGTTCAAATTCAACCGAACCTTTTGTGCTGATTTCAGTAATTTTGCCAGAGGTCCCGGGAAAGGAGTGGCAACAGCAAAAGAACCACGTTCATCAATTATCATGTTCTACAAGAAAAAGGGAAAATACAGAAAAGGTTTAGGCATCATCACCAGATTATTCCAACACCAATTGTTCTCAAGCCAGTCTTCAATGTTCACAGACCAACAAGACGATTGACATCTAATACATTGACAGGAACTGACATGCATAAACACAAGGTAGAAGTTAATAATTCAATAAAGTATCCAGTAACTGTACCATATTATGCATGTCATTTTCAGGCACCCAGATATAGGGTCTTCCCTTCTTGAGCATGTAGTTAACTTTTGAAGTGTATACTTCCTCCTTGCTAAGAAAAACAAACAACAAAAACTCAGAATGCAGCTTACCCAGTAAGCAGAAATGCATATTCAGAAAGTGCGGGAAAAAAAACCATTTCAACGTATAATAAACTCTAAACTTATAAACACCCACCATGAAATAATCTGCAGATAATCATGTGAAGCTTTGAGCTTTATGATTAGTGAACAGACCAACAAAAAAAAAAACCATACCTTCCCTTGGCATCAGCTTTAATGGTATTAAGTTGAGCTTGCCAATTTGAGGCCAGTATATTCTACAATAAGATGCTGATGTTAAGCAGATAAAAGTAGACAATGACTATGGTAATCAGAAACAAAAGACAAAGACCTTGCACTTCTCCGCAAGCGTCAAGATTCTGGCTTTTTCCCCTTTCATGACTTTGGAAGTCCTGCAACTATTGCAAGCCAACTGTTCGATGGAATTACTCTTTCAAAATCAGGTACTTGTTTCGCGCTGAAGAAGGATTGTCAACGGTGGGTTTTCGCAGAACATGCGAGTTCATGAGTGTTCCGTTTACGCCTTAAAACCCAACGTCAGATGGGCTTATGAGAAAAACCCATAGTTTCGTTTAGGGGACCAAGATTAGTACAAAGCCATGTCTGCACCTAGACAAAAACTATTTGTGGGATGGGTCTGGACTTGCATCCTCTATGACAAGACATGGATGTCGTCAAATGTTGTTAAGCCCATCAGTAATGCTGTTTGTGTACTGCCCAATCTTTAATCGACTTAACGACTGGGACAGTTCATGTGATGGTTCTCTATCATTTTACAAAAGCGGATGGGAAGGTTAAGAGGTGCAAAAGAGGCTTTGAAGGTTTGTGGGGCATAAGATTTTCTTTTCGGTGGATATGATGGCTTCCTGAATTTACAATTTGAGTCTGACCTATTGAGCTTAATCTAAAATTAATAAATTAGACTTGAGTTAATCAAAATTTAAGTTTGAGATTTGAAAAATTAGACCAATTCTAATTTTAATTTGTTGCCAAATCTGTTAAGAAAATTATTTGTTTCTTTTTCTATTGGTAAATATATAAATATTATCATTCAAGTATAATATATGTAATAACTTTATTTTTTGAATATGTATTAAATTGTTAAATATAAGTAATATTTCGTGAATCGCTTATTTAAAAAGTTTGATAATTCAAAAAAGTTAAAAATAACTTATGAATTTAATGTAAATAATGCTCACAAAATTCAACATTTTTTATTTTAATTAATCATCCTTTTCAAAATTGATACGAGTTAAATCTGCTCTCCCTCTCTCGTCACCCCTCAATTCTTCAACCTCTTAAAAGTTTCTACAAGACAATTTCTCTTAAAATATAGAAAATTTTATGACATGAATAACCCTTACCCTAACGGTCTTCCTTTCTTAGGACTTGTTTGGTTGGATGTAATTAATGGAATAGGATGGAACGAAACGAAATAGAATGGTTTATAATGAAATAGAATGTAATATAGTGAAAGTTGTTTGAAAAGATAGAAGGATTCATAATGTAATATAGTGAAGTGTTGCTTGGAAGACAAATGTAATAAGATGTACTGTATAATAAATGACTATTATACTCCTGATATTAAAATGATTGTTATAATAGATTTAACGTTATAATTTTAAAACAAAAATTATGTCTACTTAAAAAGTCACAAATAATTTTTTCTATATTTTTTATTTTAAAAAACAACAAGAGAAAAAAAAAAGTAGTAGAACATAAAGAATGAAAAGAGAAGTCTAGAAATGATAAGCTTGTGGATTGTAATAGGTATCTGTATGTATGATAAGCTTGTAGACCGTAATAAATAAATATGGAGAAAACGAAGATAAGGTTAAAAAAATAATTGGCATTAAAAAAATTATTGAGGGTATATTAGGTAGTATGTATTTATTAGTTTATATTTCATCCTAAACTCCCGAATCAGAAGTTTCTTATTTTTACTATTTATGATAGAATGGAACGTAACATAAAATCTTCTACTTTCATCTTATTCTGTTCCTTCCATTCCTAAACTCTCAACTAAATGACAGAAATATATTACAAAAAAGTTATTTCCATGAGTTAAATACGTAACTTTTTGGTGACAATGGAGCAATTTTAACAATTGCTCTAATAACTAAGATCATTATTACACGAGTAAATAAGATCTTTTAATGCAAATATTTCAGTAATACAAACTAAAAATTTGGATTCATCTGCTTTTGCTCATACAACTTAAACTCAGATTAAAGTAAAGTTGAGATCATATTTACTCATGCATTAAATACTTAAAAAAGGGTTGTTAAAAGGCATGCTTGTAATGATTCTCTACAACCTGGAAAACCCTTTTAGGTCTAATGCCACACCAGACATTTTCACTGTCAATTAGCATGCAACTTTGTTGGTTATGGAAAAAGCACAAGAACCATCTCACTATCTCCCAAGTTACTTCTCTGTACCTCTCTCCTTTTTCTCCTTTTTTTTTTTTGTCACTTTCTTGAAATGAAAGTTGCTTCCTTGTGTTGCTGGCTACATAGAAAAACTCCAATTTACCCATCCAGTCCTTGCTTTGTCAAATTCTGATCAGGGGGGTCAAATGTTGCTCGGTGGGGCATATACACAAACATCATGCACGCAACAAAAGAATACAAAATCAGGACATGGCAATAATGTTTGTTCATGTGGGGGGTGTCACAGGCATGAGGAGGAAAGGAACAAGCACTGAGAAAAAGGTGTGTTCATTCTCAGAAACCTTTTTATACAGACAAAAAAAACATCGGTACTAACCATCAATCACACCAGGAATGGTTACAGGTTTCTGTCAGCTCAGGATATGGAGATTGAATTATAAAAAAACAAATAAAACCCCACTTGCTCGTGTCCAACCTTTCCACGTTATACTGCTCAGAATGTTGTCTGCTTGAAAATTTTCTTGGCAAAGATTAACCCTCCAAGCTCATACTCAAGAACATCCCAGAAAGATACAAGGACAACTAGGAACACTGCCTAAAAATTATGGTGATACTAAGAAATCAGGAAACAAAAAATGAACATGAATGAGGAAAAGTAAGAATCTTTTTTTGTCACTTGGGGTTGATCATGTAGAGCTCTTCTATTGAAAGAACATACTGTTCTTGCTAGTTGCTTCTTCAGAGTTTGGTTGTTGAAAGTGAAGTAAGCAAGAGTGAAGTACCTGAGTTGTTTTGGATAGTTTGATTAGATACTAAGCTCACTCTCTTTATACTTATCTACAGTGATGGTGATAAAAGGCCCATCTTCCTCCTCCTGTGAACTAGAATCCTTCTTCCTATAGTCTTGGACATAACCATCCTTCTCTTGGACCTCTTTATCAACTTCTTCCAACAATTTGCTTCTGTACAGCTTTTCCTCTGCAGCCTGCAAAAATTTGAATCTTGAAGGTGGGGATGTCCTGAGCTTGTGATGATCAGTCACTATAGAAGCTTCAAAGTTATGCAAGTCCTGCTGGTTATAGCTACTACAACTCATAGGAGTAAGAGGAGGAGTTAAGAATGGTGGTGAAGCAAGAGGAGTTAGATATGGTGTCTCTACCGTGACAAGTAAATCACTCAAGCTCCTGGACCCTTTACCACTCTTATTATCACCTCTGGATTTGGCATCTTCAGACTCCATATCCTCCTTTGTTTCTTCAATAATTGTGAAGAGAAACCTTGGAGGACCTGACAGACTCTGCAACCTCATGAGTTCTGTCTCCATCTGATCGTCAGTACCAAAAGGCTTGAGCAGTAAATCTTTGCTAGTGCTCACATGGTGTTGAGATTCTTGTTCTGGATTTACAAGTGTATCAGTAATTCTCACTGAAGAACATAACTCTCGAGAGTGCATTGAAGAAGATGGCTTCCTTAAACAGAACATGTAAAACAACTCTCTTGCTGGACTGCTATAACCTTCCCCAATTTCTCTGTTGGTAAGCCTTCTCTTCCACCATAGCAGATAGTAGAGCTCTGCAACCAGAGCTAGTAGAAGGCAACCAAAAACTATACTCAAACCAAGTCCTACACTACTCAAAGATTTCATCTTTTGTTCCTAAGATCATGCAAAAGACCACCGACCAAGTTACAACTAAATGGGACGCCAAGTGATTTCCCAGTGTTGAACAGAACAGAATCCAAGAAGGAAAAAGAGAAAGTTTCAGAGCTGATGATAGGTCTCAATCTTCACGTAACACAAAAACCTGCTCAAGATTCCAGATTCAAGAACTTTGACAGAAACTGAAAGAGAAACATCCAAGTTACTCACCGTCTTTAACAAATGCTTTAACAAGAGCATGCCCACTTTATCTGGCCAAAGGATGAACCCTCCTGCTAAACCTAAACCATTAAAGAAATAAAGAAGAAAAAGCTCTCTTTCCCTGAAAATCACATCCTCAAACGATGAGGTATGATTTTGAATCAATTTTTATACAATAAACCCACATGAAGTGAACTTCACACTTGTACATAATTACTCTTTAAACCAGCTAAAACCTCAAGTTCTTACATTAGTAAGAATATGTCACTTCAGTATCCTGGCTTGTACTGTAAAATTGCTACAGAAACATAACAAAGGTCGAGGCAAAAAAGTCGGCACCATCACTACCTATTTATGTTTGACAGGTCACACTCTTTGAGAGAGTGTCACATGGGATCACAATTAAAGGGAGTTGATGTCTCATTGATAATTGATGGTATTCTGGTTTTTTTTTTCCAATTTTCCTCTTTTACTTAACTGAAGTATCGCAAAATCCCATATGTGACACTGAATAAGGAATTTGTTCACGCCGATTAATGTGTTATAACTTTTGTGCCAAAGGGTTTTTATAAGTTGAGTCAACTTAAATGTATAATTGATAATTTGTATACGATAATTAATAAATACGATATTTTTATATTTTAACTAATTTTTTAAAAAAATAATCAATCATAAGATACATATTAGATGAATAACACATAAACTAATAAGATATTATTTATAAGATGGTCTAGATTAGGTTTTAATTCAACTTTAATTAATAGTTCAAATTTAGTTAAAAAGTTAAATTAAATTGTAATGTTAATAATATTTATTTAGTTTATGTATGATATTTATATTACGTATATTTTATTATTTTTAATAAAACTTTTTAAAAATTAAAAATCTAACATTAATTAAACTACAAGAGAATTTTGAATATTTAATCCTTTAATTCACGGACATGACAGTTCACGATTTTGTGCTTTGCTCTTTAGGTTTAGTGCTCGGTGTCTTTGTTTTAAATAGAGAAAAGGTCTTGCCAAGTCACATGTCTTCGTCGAAAATGATTATGAACTTCCATTTGAAGAGAATCCTCTAATTTGTGGGTCTAGCAACTCGTAACAATCGGCCTTCATTATTACGAACAAGCTTGATAGATTAATTATTGCAAAATATTTTTAGGACTAATCACATTAGACTTTTATTTCACTTTTTTGTTTTAATATTCAAATTTTGAAAATTAATATTTACTAATTATTGTGCAGATTTTCGTCAATTATATTATTAAATTTTAATATATTATAAATGTTAAGATATATTTTATATATCTTATTATTAATTTTGACATTATTTATAATTAAACTTTCAAAATAATGTTAATTAGTTTCAAATTCTAATCAAGATGGGATAGAATATCTTGAATTTGACTAGGATAATATTTGATAAAAGATTGTATGAAAGATATAATTTCATCTTATAAAGTTTTCTAATTATGATAGAACTCTATCTTGTACGACTTACCTTTGCATCACGTGACAATAGGATTGAAGGGACTGCTGTAGTAATTGTTTTTTGGAGTGTGGCTGTTAACGTCTTTGTATGTGTAGTTGGTTATCTCCTGGGGTTGTTACGCAATCCAAGCTGCGTACTTGTGTTTCACTTTTTATGATTGTGCGTGGTTAATAGGTTTGTGAGTGACCTGTAATTTTCTTTTGACAATTGTGTGAATCAGCTGATCATTTTTGTGCTGTAATTTTTGTGGATCACGTCATCTGAACGGAATAGTTTTGTGTTGCATTTTTTTTGATTTGTTGTCATTAATTGAGTGTTCTTGCAGTTGTGATTTTTGCAGAAGCTTTAGTGACTTTGTAGCTACTGTTTTTGTTGTTGATTTGGTGCAAAAAGCTTCGGTAGTTGTCCTAGTTATCTCAGCTCTATTGAGTTAATGTTTTAGTGATGAAACGTTTATTGATTTAAACGTTTTATGAATGCTATGCTTGGGATGTTTCAGTGACTATATCGAAGATTTATAGCAGATTTTTTGGTTGACAACTTTTCATTTTTTTGTTGATGAAGCGACATATTTAGGGATGCTGCTTTTTATCTCAAATATTGAATTTTGTTTAATCACTTAGTTGTTTATTTTATTTCGTTTTCATTAAATATTGCTTGAGAAAAATCTCTGTTGAGGTTAGTATAAGGCGATCGTACTATTAAGTGTGAAATTCTTTTACGAGTAGTGAGAACGAGGGATAGTGTCAACAACTGAGTAATGTCAGCTCAATAAAGTCTTATATAAAACTATTGTCATTAGTGAAAGAATTAAGCTAGGTGAGAGCCTCGTAGACGTAAGCAAGATGTGTCGAACTGCGTTATCAAATTTCGATGTTGATCTGTTTAATTTCGTATTTATTTTTATATTTTCGTGTTTGTTAAAAAATTAACAGTCGCTGGTTTAGCTACTTTATATCTAGTAACTGACATATACAGTTATAAGTAACTGCGACAGGACCTTATAAGTAACTGTAATCAAATCAAAGTTTTTGCAAAACTACACCCCTACAAATTTCTCAATAAAAAATATATTTAGGGTTACGTTAAATAATATTAATTTAAGAATTAAATAATATTATTAAATTTTGATATATTATAAAATATTATTGTACTAATTAAATAATATTATAAAAATTAAGTGATCATTTTTAAATTATGAGTTGAATAAAAAATTAAATCAATATATTTAATACTTTTTTTATAAAAATTATTTTAGGGTGTACGTAATTATCTTTTAGTTAAACCTACCAAATCAAGCTTTTTGGACTTTCTATCTCAGGTTCAAAGGAAGAATTTTGAGTCCAACCCCACAATACTTTTAGGTGAGGGGCTCTTTCAAAAATGGCTCGTGTCTTGAAGGAGAAAACCAAAGTGGACTCCGATATTGGTCCTCTGGTGAAGACTTATGGCCCATAAAATGGAATATAAGTTCATTTCTTCTTTTTTTTCCTTTTATTTTACAAAAATTGTAAGCAAATTAATTAACCTTTCAAGACACATTCCTATATTCTTTCATAATAAAAAGCCAATGCTTCTCTAACATTCATTTTTTTCATTAAACATTAATGTCAAATTGGTACTTTCAAACAATGTGGAACACCAATGTTAATGGTATATCCAAGTTATTAAGAAAATACTTTGGTGGTTATTATCTAAAAATTATCAAAATTGTAATAAAAATATTATTTTAATAAAATAAATTTTCAGTTAATTATTATTATTATCATTATCAATGGCCATCAAGTGATGATCATATATAATTGGGTCTATGTCATTACATCACAATTGCTTATTAACGCCATCAAGTGATGATCATATATAATTGCGTCTATGTCATTACATCACAATTGCTTATTAGCTATTAATACAAATATTTATCTATTTGCCTATGTTTACAAGCATTTCCTAAGTTGGATGAAATTAAAATCAACATATCTCGGCCATTACTCTAAGAATGTTTCCATCTCTTTAAAGCATCCATAAATTAAGACGCAATCACATGTTTCACTTTTGTTGTTATAACACTGTTTCAATTAATCTCATCCACATATTTATGTAAGATTATAAATTGAAACGCGATCACTTGTTTCATTTTTGCTATTCTAACACTGTTTCAATTCATCTAATCCACATATTTATGTGAAACTCACATAAATATGTGGATGAAATGAATTGAAACAACGTTGTAACGACAAAAATATAATAGATGATCAGACTCTGAGTATCACAAATTGACCAAAGATCTACATTCCATCATATATACAACTCCAAAACGATACTTCCAAACAATGTGGAACACATATCTATAACTTACATTTGACCACTTCATATAAGTTTAAATCAAATTTTGAACTCAAAATTTTTAATTAAATATGAATTTAGTCTAAAATTTAACCAAATTAGACTCATTGATTTGGGTTGAATATGAACATTTTTTATCAAATATGATATTATATATAGGACTAGTATTTTGACTCAATTCTTGTTTAAAATTTAATTATAATTTAATAAAAAATTAAGCGAAACCAAAGTTTAAGAAAGTCAAATTAATTTAACTTAAATTTTTAATCTAATTTGAATTAATTAGAGTTAAATGTAATTTTGTTTAATGAATAAAAAATTAATTTCAAACCAATTAGATAAAATAAGATTGATATTAATAAGGAGATTGTGAACCCTAATTATAAATAGATATGAGAAAGATTAAGGGTAAATCCAATTTTCACTCCCATGAAGCAAATCTTTTGGACTCCATTGCACTCCATCAGTAGTGAATGTAACGATTCAATTTTCAAGGTTCATTGACTATTAACACGAACTTCATCTTCTCTTGCCTATGCTGTGTCCACTAACTTCAAAGACTCTCTCAACAAACATGTCTCTATCTCGTATGTACTCATCCTACCATTTCTCAAACAAATTGGACATAGAAAGAGAACGGGTCATTATCACCTGAAACTTCGAAGGCTATGGAAGTTGTCGGAGATCAGACAAAAAAAGACGGCCATTTTAGCAAGTTCTTTTGTTCTCATCACATCGTCCTCGAATGTACGATAACATTCTGCAACATACCCACATCTCTGTACGTCTCCGAACCACGTCGTTGAGAATCGAACTCAATTATGTGCTCCAAGCTTTGTGGAGTTGACATGGCATCATTCCTACATATAGGACAACTAGTGTGAGAGTGTAGCCACATGTCGATGCAGGCCACATGGTACGAGTGTAAGCACTCCGGCAACATACGTAATTCTTCACCTTCCTCAAACTCACACAAACATATCGCACACGTGCCCACTTCGTCTCCGATCAAGTCCTTTCCTTTCTGGTATTTATATGCCGGAATCAACTGTGCCGTCGATATCTCGGCGCTGCTGGGAGTTTCCGCCCTGTGCGTGGTGTCATTTTGTCCCGAACGCGGCGGGAGGCTCACCGTCCGGTAACGGTCGCGACCCAGAATTACACAGCGGTAGATGGTGATCATCATAGCTGCCAATCCAACACCGAGTAAGAGAACAAGGAATTTGGATCTGAGATCATCACCATTGCTTGACATTGTTGGTAATTAGTTAATTAAGGTGCAGCCTAACATCGCAGGTTGTCTTTAAAAGGGTATGTAACTAAATCGATGAAGGAGGCGATAAGAACAAGATTGGTGTTGTTATTGGAGCTTTGTCGTCAAATTTTTCTCCCGAGAAAAGTCACGTAAAGCGTCAAGATGGTTTCGTCGTTGGTGTACTCGTCATGTTTTGAGTTATGACCGAAATGCTTGATTCTTAGTTAATTGTGGGGTTGGCTTTTGGCCTGCCTGTTGTATCCTAGTAAGCTTGTCCAAGTCGTAAGAAATTAGTCAAAGTTCTTCAATGATTAGTTTAGTTGAATTTGCAATAGTTTAGTTTATCCTTCTTATATCTAAGAAAATAAGTATTAAATGATTATTATGTAAAAAAATTTATAAAAATTATATAATTTTGCTGATTATTCATATTTACTAATTGCAGATCTTAAAACTATTTCTTTAATATTATCGTTTGAATTAAAATAAGATGGAGATACGAAATTTTTATGTAAAAATACAATCTTAATTATTTAAATTAATTTTAAAAAAAGAAAATTTTAAAAAAAATTTATAATTATTTTAATAAAATTTAAACCAACTCTAAATTTTTGGGTCATGCAAAAAATGATAATAAATCTCAACAGTAAAGAATTAAATAATTAATATTCAATTAAAAATAAAAATAAAAAGGGCGAACATAAGTACTTATTTTTCATTAATATAAGGTTTTTTTATGATTAAAAAAAGAAAAAATGACTTATATACAGAAGTATACTCTTTAAGTCAACATATATGTATTCCTCTCACAAAACGCGAACAATAATTGATCCAACTTGTGAACGTTCCTTCGAAATTATCATATGGACTTGTATAATTACTCTTAACTCTTAACTGCTTTTATTATAATTTTTTAAAAATAATTTGAATAAAAATCTATTTAAAAAATTTACAATATTACAAATTATTTTTATAAAATTAAAAATAACAAATCTTTTAAAATGGACAAAGCCAGTAGAGTGGTTTGAACTTTCAGCTTATAAGGGATGATTGAGTTAGTAAAATTGGGGGCATGAGGTTAAAAGGTTTTGTGTTCGAATCTTCTTATTTGCACTCTCTCGATCGAGTCTATTGTATAAGGTTTGTTTAGTGCGGAGTACCTGATTGACGTGATTTGTAGATTATTGTGTCAATTTAGAGATTTACTTAGTACGAATTTAAAGGTCCTCTATTTAAAAAAAAATATTTGAACTTTTACCAGTTAAATTAAAATTATTTTGTATTAAAGTAACATAATGTTCATTTGCATTTATCATTTTAACGTTTATTGACCTCTTCTGTTAAAATTTGAAGTTCATAGTTACACAGTACTGCAAAGATTATTAATGGGCTTCCCTTTTGGGAATTACCCAAGTGTTATAGGACCAAGCCATAAAGGGAAGGTTGATCAAATCCATGTCATGATTTTATTTATAACATTAAAGTTCGTAAGACTTATCTTTGTGTATTGGACAATCTTTCAAGTATAAACAATAATCTATAAGTCATTTCAATTGATATTTACAAACTCATCATAATTATACTCTCCGTTGTCATTCTCCAATCATGATTTAAAATTAAAATACTTAAATTGGTGGATAAAGATGACAAATTAAATTTGGATTGATTTGTTTCAAAATTAATTAATTAGATTTAAATTAAGGATTAATTACCAGAAAAATCCTACACTTTCGTCAATTTTTTAATTATAGTCCGAACTTTAAAATATAGCAATAAATTGCCTAAGCTTTCAATTTTTTTAATTATAGCCCCAACTTAAAAAAATAGCAATAAAATGCTTAAACTTTCAATTTTTTTTAATTCTAGCCCGATGTTAGTGTTTTCGTTAAGTTTACTGACATAACTTACCATATGTTTCAGAAACCTTAATTATTGATACATGTCAGCCAAAATTAACACAAAAAATAAAGATTAATAAAAACGACGTCATTTAATCACATAATTAAAACGACGTTGTTTAATCACATAATTAAAATGACGTTATTGTTTAAGTATGACCTAAATCAGATTACACAACTCCAATGACCTTACACTTTGATTTCAGTTTTTTCCTTCGTTTTTAGTTTATTCTCTCGATACCTTTATCCTTCAATTTTCAGATTATGCAGCTTCAAGACCATCACACTGAGAGCATAAGGAGAACGAACTAAAAACGAAAATTTTACTGGTGCAATATGCTGTAATGCGATAGTAGTTTGGGGCGTCAAAAGAACAAACAAAAAATAAACAGTTGAGGGCTGAGGGAGAACAATAGATAACTTCGAGCTATAATTGAAAATTTTTGAAAGTTTAAGTATTTTATTGTTACTTTTTGAAGTTTTGACTAGAATTGAAAATTTTTAAAATTTGGACATTTTGTTGCTGCTTTTTAAAATTCAAGTTATAATTGAAAAATTAACGAAATTTTGAGGTTTTTTTGCAATTAATCTTTAAATTAATTAAATTTTGTTTTATATTCAAATTTGAGAAATGAACCATTGCTTATTCCCTAAAAAGATATTATTTTGACTTACACACTCTTTAATTTATTACCTAATGATTAAAGGAAACTATCATTTCAACGAATTTAAAGTTTAATTAAAATTAAAACTATCTAATGAAAATTAACTGATTTATAGAATTTATTAGTTTACGAAATCAATTGGTTCATTTTTAACAATAAAAGTCATTAAGGTAAATCAAACTGAAAAATAAAAAACCGAACTAAAAACTCAATCGTTTTAAAATTTTTATAATCGAGTAAGATGAAGAGGTTAAATTTTTTAATCACTACATTTGAGTTTTCAATCCACGAATAAAAGAACCAATTGTAGTGAATCATAAAAGTGTCAACTTGATTCAATTCATTATCATTATCATCTTATTAGTGATGTACATAAAAGTTGCGATATACCACTTCAACCACCGCCTTGAAGATCCCATCATATCTTTTCCACTTTAATTGAAACATGTTGTTATTTTAATAATTGAGGTTTCATCTACCAAAAAGTTTCAAAATGATAAGGAAACTAAACTATTTGGTGACGAAGGTGTTATCTAAGGAAGCACTCAATAAGTTATTGACCATGTGAATTCTAAATTGTAAATACTACACCCACTTGTGGGAATATGAAGCAAGTTGCCATTTCTTCAATGTAGCTAATCATAGAGCTCCATTGTCTCTTCTAAAGCTATTATATAAGCCATGTGGGGTCTCTACTCCTCACATAGAAACTATAAAATTCACTTTTTGAATTTCAAGTTTTTTAAATCTCTCATGATATTCATTTTTATTGCCCAAAATATTACCAATATTATTCAATGCATTAATTGCACTTTTTCTTGACTGGGCACTAAGCCTAATAATTTGTAAGGATCGTAATGAGTTGGTTTATGGATCAATTCTGTCAATTTTTTAAAAAATTATTAAAAAATTATAAAACAACGTCTTTATTTAATTGAGTCAAAAATTGAGCTACCTAAGTCTAGGTTTACCCGAGCCTCAATTAGCTTATAATAGTTAAATCTCGGATCGGTTTAAATTTGGGCTTATCTTATGAGTCGGTTTATTAAAAATATCTAAATTTAAGCTTATGAATCAACGTATTGTTATCCCTAATAATTTGTACAGGATTCATTTATTTTTTTCTTTTTTTAAAGTCTTCTCAAGATGGTGTTGTATTTTTATAAATTTTGTCAGACATTTATTAATTATATTTTTTATTTAGAAATTTTTTAAAAACAAATTTTTATTTGGACACGGTTATTTAATGAGTGAATCTATTTCTTTCCCACCAAATTTTAATTGACTTCAAAATGTTAAATTGTATCTCGGTGGGACTCGGATGGAATGTAACTTTTAGGTTGTTGCTTTTCAAGCTTGACATCAATTATAAAGCTAAGAGAAAGAATATTGAATGACAGACCTTTTAATTATTGAAGAGTTTGTGATCTCAAAACACTTATCACTTTAGTCGGTTAGGATTGGCCACAAGCAACAGATAAGATCTCCATCAGAAAGGGACTGAATTGGAGCAACCGGGTACTATCTAGGACAGTACTTATAGACCCTTTTTTAATATAAGTTTCTTAGACCCTATACGTAAATAAATAATTTACAAATTATTTTATATATTAAAATTTGTTTAGTATATAATAAAATAATTTGTTGTTTTTTTTTTAAGGGTAAAATAAATTGTTGTTATAAATTATTACTCTTTTTTTATTAGTTGTCCTTTAACGAACCCAATAGCTGCTATAAGTTAGTGTCTCTTCCAATTGATATTTGAATGTGATATCGAATATGAAAAGATGAGGTCAATTGTTACGTGAATGAGATAACCTTCTAAGTTTTAATAGTTGTTTCATTTGGAATCAGATTTCCTGTCTCCATTATGGTATTTCTATTATGATTCATTAAATTTTATTAACACATTTATGTATACCTCATATAAATATATAAATTAAATTTAATAGAATAAGATTATAACACCGTAATTAAAACAAAAGATTTGGTGTGGTTTTTTGATGCTAGAGTGCGTTCAATTAGTAGGATAAGTTTTTAAGATGATCTTTGCAATATTGTTTAATTATATAAATTCTTTTTATTATATTTTAATAATTTTTATTTATTTATAATTTAAAACAATATTGTATTAAAACTTAAAAAATTTAATTGTATATTAATTTGAGTAAAAAGAAATAAATGCATAATTAATGAAATATAATAGATGAAATCGAATGATAACTAGATAATAATATAAGTAATAATCTTTAAAATATGATAATTAAAATAAAAAATATCATACCATAAAGAACTGGAGTGTATTTAACCACAATTTTTTATAAGAAACTCTTCAATTTAAGAACTTGCAAATTAAAAAGGTTGTAATTTATTTAAATTTTATTATCAAAAATAAAAATGCAGTAAAATTTATAAATATTAATTAAATTATTATTTTTATATAATTAATAATTTAATTCATTAAGAAACTTATTATCATAAAAAATTGCTTCATTTGTGTCTATCCAAATCTAAATTGACTTTTGCACGAAAGTTGTAGGGACAAGTCGTTGTCCCGTTTCTTGCTCTTTGCTTGAGTCGGCGAAGTGAAGGGTATAGAGTTAAAAAATTTTGTATTCGAATCTCTTTATATATACTCTTTTGATTGAGTATGTTATGTAGGACTTGTCTAATAAGAAATATTTAACTGGTGTAATTTATAAACTATTATGTCAATTTAAATATTTATTAAATGCGCATCTAAAAAAATAACGATTACATATTTCTCCACCAAAAAAAAAGCAAAAAGTTCATGGCTTTCAGCCTTTAAGACAGTGGACTATCACCATAACCAAATAACTGATCACCTCCTTGGACTATTAACCCCATAAGATAAGCGACAAAGAGCCTTCCAAAGGAGTTTTACCTTGTTTAATGTATAAAACTGACATTATTTTTAAACATTAGATAAATTATTAAATAGAGTTGGACATCAGACAATTAGACAGAGCTCCTTCCAATGACCAAACACTATTGTCAAAAGTAATTATTTATTTAAAATATATGATTTGCAAGTTATTTAAAAATAAGGATTATAACTTTTTATTATAAAAATTATCAATTCACTTATCTTTAGTTTGAAAAACACTCTTAAAATGGTACATAGTGCCCTTAAAAGAGGATAATTTGAATAAACATATTTAACAAGCACTTGGTACGTCCTTATAGAATGTATAAATAACTTAATGACACCATGAGATAAGTTAATGTTAAATAAAATTGTACAGAGTACATTTGGACCAACTTTTCAAGTATAACCTACCCCAAATGTTGTCCAAAAAACGACTATATAAAGTTTGGAATAATGCACAATCAACTACACTACATATGGTTCCAACTCACAATAGCTCAATTAATTATACTCTATGACTATGATTGTGATATAAATTAAGTTGCACATTTTATTTAGTTTTTTGTTTTGAACGGAGAAACCTGCCGTCACTATTTTTTAGATATGTAATGGATAAATTTAGGAATTAATATTTAAAAGGATTATATAACTCCTAATTATAGTTAACATAAAATTTGAAATTTATTTAACAAAGATATTAACAGTTATATATTTAAAATAGATATTAAAAAGTCATTAAAAAGATATCATATAATTCTTTAAAATTAATTATACCAATAAAATAGAGAATTTTTTGGAATTAAATGATTTGATTTTCAAATTATGAATACTTAATTTTTAAAAAATTATTAATTTATAATTTATTATCTTTTAACAATAACAACAATAACAATATTTAGTATAACATATAATCTCGCTGATATGTGAGATCCAAGGAAATCTAACATTATACAATCATACTCCTAACTTATAATTTACTATCTTTATAATTTATAATTCATTCAGATGTAATTCTCATAATGATAAGTCATTCATCGTATAAAAGAAAAGACTATTATTATTATGCAAATATCCGTGGCATGAGATCAACCGATTTTAGGTCAACTAATTATCATACTAACTGATTATAAAAATGCATATTTTATTTTTTTTAATTGCAGCAAAGATATAATTTAATTTCTCTTGAAACGATGCGTTTGGCTGTTATGGAGAGACTTTCGGGGGAAAGGTCCAATGCTTCACATTATTTTATATCATCAGTCCCCACCAAACTCTCATTCCAAAGAGAGGCGTCTATTTTGACCTCGTCTCCGTCACCGTCACTTAACGGCGTCAATAATTGAGAAGCGACGGCGTTAACGAACTCCGTTCTATGTTTCGGTCACTCGGTTAGTCCCCCCTCTCTCTCTTAAAATGGGGATCGAAATGGTAGTGTCTCTGTTTTGGATGGGATTTAACGAGTCTCTTTTTAGGTGAAATTCGAATCTCTTCAGGTTTGTCTTTTTTTTTCTCTCTCACAAATTTGCCTTTTTTAGCGTTAGGGTTCTATTACTGGTGGATTTTGATCTCTTTGAATATACCTTTTATCTGCCACTATCGGAGAAATCTATAGATTGTTAGAGTTGTCGATGTTTTTTTCTTTTTTTCCCTTCCTTTTTGTTTTCAGCTTGTATGCTGTTTGGTTGCTGCAGGGAAGGTGTACATGGATATATAGAAATGGTAATTTCAATCTTAGGAGCGCTTATTGAATTAGGTATCATTCAGAAATTGAAAATTTCCACTTTGGACTTATGTTAAGCCTTGTGGATTTGGTAATCTACTAATCTTGTCATTGCTTTAATATCATCGAAAACAAGGGAATCGAAATTCACTTCTGATGGATGTTTTCTTCTGGGTTTTGTCGGCAATTGAACTATGAGGTCGATATTGTTTCTCTCTTTGTGATTTCTTGCAAGCTTGCAGATTGTAAGTTGAGCTGTTAGTATCAAGGTTTGGTCATAAAACCGACAGGTCTCTGAAGAAGTTACTGATGTTTTGTTTTGTTAATTTCAGGTCGTTGATGCTTTGATGATATCGATGTCACTATTTGCTTTCTTCTGAATTTGTTTCATGAATCTTGTGAAGTTGTTGTGGTTGGAAGTTTTGGGCTTTTGAATCATGAAGATATTTATGAGTTGCTTATTTGGTTTTGTTGATTGATTGAGAAGGAGTGTTTAGTTTCTTCAGTAAGATGTCAGTGGGTTTCTTGTAGCAGTGGGATGATTGCAAATTAAAGATTCATTACCAACAAAAGTGAAGGAGAGTAAAAGAAAGCAATCATGGGGGAAGCTCTCTTGACAACTTTGTCAATTGAGAATTATCATCCATCTACACTTTTGTCGATGGATTCGGGTGCCCTCACGCACGATGAATTAGAGAGGGAAATAAATCGTTCAGTTATTCTATCTCGGCCACCTGATATCAACCTCCCTCTCTCATCTGAACCTAGTCCACCTCCTCCACTGACATGGAATGAACCTTGCGACATTTTTGATGCTGGTCTTGGGCCTCAAAGTTATGAGGCTGAGACAGTTGTTAATATTCCAAAAGTTGCTAAGAAATGTTCAAAGCGGCTTGATAGTGTTTGGGGCGCCTGGTTCTTTTTTAGCTTCTATTTTAAGCCTGTTGTGAATGAGAAATCAAAAGGCAAGATAACCAGGGACAGCAATGGCATATCCGGATATGATAAATCAGATTTGCAGCTCGATTCGTTCTTGGTACAGCATGACATGGAGAATATGTACATGTGGGTTTTCAAGGAAAGGCCTGAGAATGCATTGGGTAAGATGCAACTGAGGAGTTACATGAATGGCCACTCTCGACAAGGGGAGCGCCCTTTTCCATTTAGTGCTGACAAAGGCTTTGTCCGATCTCATAGGATGCAGCGGAAGCATTATCGGGGTCTGTCTAATCCTCAATGTGTTCATGGCATAGAAATTGTTCGATCTCCCAATCTCATGAGTCTAGATGAGGAAGAGCGGAAGAAATGGATGGAGCTTACTGGTCGAGACATAAATTTCACCATTCCTCTTGAAGCGAGTGATTTTGGCTCATGGAGAAACCTTCCAAACACAGAATTTGAGCTTGAACGCTCCCAATTTACGTTGAAGAATAATGGAAATTGTCACCCGAGAAAGTTGCTAAATGGTACTAGTCTAAACCTCTCAACTCAGTCATCAGATCATAGCAACAGTGACAGCATTGACCTTTCACCTGGCTGCAACAAAAGGAAGAAGGACTATTTAGCTAACGGAAATGATGACGAATGCTTGCCGAATAACTTGCATTGTGAAAGAGTCGATATGAATCTTCATCCGGTTGAGCCAGCATGGTTGAATGAGTTCAGTGGGGTGATGAAGAATGTATATGGACCTGTTACTGCAGCAAAAACAATATATGAAGACGACGAAGCATTCTTGATCATCGTCAGCTTGCCCTTTGCCGATCTTCACAGGGTAAAGGTAACCTGGAGAAATACTAACACACATGGAATTGTGAAGATATCTTGTATAAGTACAGCCTGCATGCCATTTGTTAAGAGACATGATAGAACATTTAAGCTAACTGATCCAACACCGGAGCACTGCCCTCCCGGGGACTTTGTAAGGGAAATTCCTCTTCCAAACCGCATACCAGAAGATGCTAAACTTGAAGCATACTGCGACGAGACAGGAACAATGCTAGAAATCATTGTACCCAAGCATCGTCCAGGACCAGAAGAGCATGAAGTTATGGTATCCATTCGCCCTTCCCCTTGGAGTGAAAGGGCTTTTGTCGATCTGAAAGAGACATTAGTTTGAGAAGAATTATGGATGGTTGGTGCTCCTGTTTGCTAACCTTAATCTATGAATGAAATCTGCTTCTTCTTTTTTTTTTTTCTCAGATTACATGTATTTGCAATTCATTTGTGGAGTCTTGTAGGTGGATAGTAAGGTGGTTTATCTTTGGCTTTCCCGACTGAAACATCCTTACTCCTAAGGTGGAGAAAGAGGAAAAAGAAAATATATAAAAAATTTACCCCGTGTTGTTTCAAGCGTTCAGTTCTCTCTATAAATATGCCACTTTATTGTTATATGATCTTGTGTTCTACATCCAACTCCTTTTTGTGCTTGTAATTTACAAAATTTGTCAATACAAGATCCATATAAAATTTTTTGATTTTTTAAATTATAAAAAAACTTATTTTAATCTTTAATTTTTTTAAAACTTTAATTAAAAACATAATTGTAAAATATACAGAATATAAAAATTAAAATTTATAATATGATTTTTAAACTTAAATTAAAACCTAAACCAATATTCACCCAAGTCAAAATTTAAAATTTTTAAATAATTCAAATCAATTTTAAAAATTAGATTAAATTAATATATTTAAAATAAAACTTAATATGTAATCTTAATTCTAATCCAAATTGCCAAAAAGAAAAATTAAAATTTTGACTTCAGGTAAAATTTGGGTCAACTTCTTAAACCTCAGTCACATTAAAATCATTTTTACTTGTCCAAGCAGAATTTATTATCCCTACACTTCTTGCCAATTTGGACCAAGTCACGCGGATTTGCCAATTTGGACTAAATCAAGACGATTTGGGACACATGCGGGGCCAGACTCGGATTCGAAACACTTCGTCAACCATAGACGTCATGACTTATGGTAAGTGGCGCGGCATAAAGCATGTGCTGCTTGCTTGCTTTTGAACCAACAATGGCGGCGAGTTTTGGACAAATACGCTCATGAACTTTGGAAAAAAGAGAATTCATTGGAGGACACGACACAAGCAAATATCACAACAAACGTCCCGTCCGGAAAACATAGCTTTTCCGTCCCTCCCAAGCAACTATTATAGAATACAATGAAAAAGCACCGAAATTTAATTACTGATTAAGCGTCAAACAAGCATTGCTTAATCAACTTCCTCAATCTTTGGACCAGCACCGCTGCCACCAGCTGAAGGAATATCTTCATCCATACCACCGCCCATGTCTGGACCACCAGCACCACCTTGGTACATCTTGGCAATGATGGGATTGCAGATGCTCTCCAACTCTTTCATTTTGTCTTCAAACTCATCGGCCTCCGCGAGCTGGTTGCCGTCAAGCCAGTGGATAGCACCGTCAATGGCATCCTCTATCTTCTTCTTGTCATCCGGAGACAGCTTCGAACTGATCTTCTCGTCCTTAACGGTGTTCCTCATGTTGTAGGCGTAATTCTCCAATGCGTTCTTTGATTCAACCTTCTTCTTGTGCTCCTCATCTTCTGCCTTGTACTTCTCGGCCTCTTGAACCATCTTCTCGATCTCTTCCTTTGAGAGCCTTCCCTTGTCGTTGGTGATTGTGATCTTGTTCTTCTGGCCGGTTGTCTTGTCTTCTGCTGATACATTCAAGATACCATTTGCGTCTATGTCGAAGCAGACTGTAATCTGAGGAACACCCCTCGGAGCAGGAGGAATGCCGGAGAGCTCGAATTTGCCTAGCAAGTTGTTGTCCTTCGTTCTTGCTCTCTCACCCTCGTAAACCTGGATTAGGACGCCAGGTTGGTTGTCTGAGTAGGTAGAGAACACTTGCTCCTTCTTTGTGGGAATGGTGGTGTTCCTTGGTATCAAAACAGTCATAACACCTCCAGCAGTTTCCAATCCAAGAGACAGAGGAGTAACATCCAAAAGGAGCAAGTCCTGGACCTTCTCATTACCCTCGCCACTCAAAATAGCAGCCTGAACGGCGGCGCCATATGCTACAGCTTCATCGGGATTGATGCTCTTGCAAAGTTCTTTGCCATTGAAGAAGTCTTGCAATAGCTGTTGCACCTTGGGAATCCTAGTTGAACCACCAACAAGGACAACGTCATGGACGCTGCTTTTGTCCATCTTAGCATCCCTTAAACATTTCTCAACGGGCTCCATACACTTCCTGAACAAATCCATGTTGAGCTCCTCAAATCTAGCTCGGGTAATAGTTGAATAGAAATCGATACCCTCATACAAAGAATCGATTTCAATGGTTGTCTGAGCCGTGGATGAGAGAGTCCTCTTAGCCCTCTCACATGCAGTTCTCAACCTCCTAAGGGCTCTGGGGTTTCCGCTGATATCTTTCTTGTTTTTCCGCTTGAATTCTTGGACGAAGTGGTTCACCATCCGGTTATCGAAGTCCTCCCCACCAAGATGGGTATCTCCAGCAGTAGCCTTCACTTCAAAGATACCCTCTTCAATGGTAAGAAGAGACACATCGAAGGTACCACCACCAAGATCAAAAATCAACACATTCTTTTCTCCAACACTAGATGCTTTCTTGTCCAGACCGTAAGCAATAGCAGCAGCAGTGGGTTCGTTTATAATACGCATGACATTAAGGCCTGCAATGACACCAGCATCCTTGGTCGCCTGACGCTGAGAGTCGTTGAAATACGCAGGAACTGTGACAACAGCATTCTTCACCATTGTACCGAGATAAGCCTCAGCAATTTCGCGCATCTTGATTAGGACCATCGAAGAGATCTCTTCAGCAGCGAACTGCTTCTCCTCACCCTTGTAATTGACAACAATCATTGGCTTATCACCAGGACCTGCAATGAGCTTGAACGGCCATAGCTTGATATCACTCTGAACAGAAGAATCAGAGTATCTCCTGCCAATCAACCTCTTTGCATCTGTAAATAACAAGCAAATCCACCGTTAGCAACGATCTCAAGCCATAACTACAGACAAACATACTAAATGATAAAGGATTGTACATATGCAGCGTAGTTACATTACAGAACCTTGTACTTAAAATGTACATCTTACAAACACGCCATGTTCCACCAAATAACTGAGCATCCAAAATTACCACGCAAAATCAAGAAACTGATCAAAAATTCTAGAGGTTTATGATATAATATCTGCATCTAACACACGGTAGCTAAAAACTGAAGAAAAAAAAATCAACCAACTCGGTTGCTCCGCTACAGAGCTGAAAGTGTACTGTATAACTCGCTACAAAGTAAACTAATTCAGATCAAGCAGAATACAAAAGACCAACACAGGCTACATTTGACAACAATCTAACAAAACAAAAGAAGCTTTTCAACAATTAAAAAAAAAAACTCACCAAAGACGGTGTTTATAGGATTCATGGCGACCTGGTTCTTGGCTGCATCTCCGATCAACCGCTCCGTATCCGTGAACGCCACATACGACGGCGTCGTACGGTTACCTTGATCATTAGCTATAATCTCCACTCTATCATGTTGCCAGACACCGACGCACGAGTACGTCGTCCCGAGATCAATTCCGATCGCTGGTCCCTCTCCTTTAGCCATTGTTTAAGAAACAAGCACAGATCTACAAATTCAAGAACAAAGAATCGTATAGCTACGTATTTCAAATTTTCACAGTACACAATGAGTTGGGGGAGACGACATACATGAGGTTTATAGAAGCAGTTTTCGTTCCAGAATGTTCTGTTCGTTAAATCTCAGCCGTTGAATCCTATGAACGGGCGGTTGACAATGATTGCCTCTTTTTCTTAAACGCGTGGCTTGAGACCCTAGTCTTACAAGTCTAGGAGTTTCCAGAAATTTCTTTTTTTTTGTTTTAACTTTTAAGAATTTTGAAAAGTAGAGAATGTTGTTGCAAACATATCTGATATGAAACTCAGCGTTTCACACTATGACGAACTTTAGTTATACCGACCTCTTATGTAGTTATCTCTTTTCTTTTTTAATTCATAGCCTTTGAACCACCGATTATATAAGTAAAATTATTAGGTTTTTGTAATCATTTATAAAATATATTTTTTGAATGATTTATTCGATAAATGTATTCGTAATTAAGTACTAAATTTGCTTTAATTAATAGTTATATATTGAATATAGCTTCACTGGAAATAAAAACAGTCTCTCTATTAATTATGGATAAGATTGCGTACTATTAAATTTCTCCCGACTTCACACCTCATCGAAATTTATATTGAGTGTTGATGTTATATTCAATATATCTTCATATTTGTCCTCTAAATTATTAAAATAATAATAATTATTATAAAAATCAAAATTTATCTATGTTAAACAACCTTTCAAGACAAGTATTTCTCAATGTTTTAAAAATCAGACCGGACCGGCCGGTCCGACCGAAAAACATCTGAACCGGCTGTAGTCCGGTTCGGTTTTTATAAAAAACCTTTCAAAATTAAAACCTACCGGTTTGTTGGAGAATTGGCCGGTTTTAATCAAACCGGTCCAACCGGTTTTGAACACAACAGATATTAGGCTGAGGCTGTTTCTCGTTCATTTAAACGAATCTTCTAGGCTCTCTTCGTCTCAAGTCTCCACTGCCTACTCCACCATCATCTGATCTCGTCTTCCCCATCCACCTTCATGAGATCTTGTCTTCCCCATCTCTAACCAACTCCATAGGATCTGATTTTAGCTCTTCTCTCTTACACACACAATGGTAACAATTCTCTTCGTCGATTTCTCCAAAGTTTGGTAGATCGTACGGTGCTACCTTGATCCCGACCCAGTTACCC
>JANQBM010000003.1:32962039-32999784 GCA_025594535.1 Erythroxylum domingense | reverse complement strand
AAACATTGGTGTATTTTTTATTTCAATAAAATATTTTATTTTTATTTATTCTTATAAAATTTTCATCTTATTTATTAAATTTCGGTTTTATAGCGGTTCACTACCGGTTGAACCTCTAAACCTTAAACCTTACCTTCGACCGGTTCGATCTTCGGTCCGGTTTTTAAAACATTGGTATTTCTCTACATTGTTTAAAAACCTTTTGTTGATATTTTTCAAATTTTTAGTCGTTTTTAAAATGAAATACTATATAAAAACTAATTATTCATCTAAATACTATTTTTATTCGAGGAAAATTTCATATGATATAGAGGTTTTATTTGGTTTTAACAAATATTTTAAAAACCAAGCCGAAAGTTAAACTGGTAAGATAAGATGTTTAAGATTTAAAAGGTTGAACCAATATTAGATTGACATAAAATCGACTAAAGATTAAATAAAATTAAAGAATTTAAAATATAATTGAAAGAGATTGTTCTCACTTATCTAAGAATTTGAAATTTAATCGAAAAAGAGATTGTTAAATAAAAATTAATTAATTAATTCTAGTTTATAAGAACTTATTAATTTACTAAAATTGATTGATTAATTAATTAATTACATGTTTTTTAACAAGAGTTATTAAAGTAAATCAAATTGGAATGTTGAAAATCGAAATGAAAAGTTGAAATTTTCAAATTTTTTATAATTAAACTGGTTGAATCGGTTGAATTTTTTAATCATTAGTTTTAACCGTATTAAGAACCATAAAAGGTCAAGATTAATAAAATAAAAAATTTAATCAAATAATTAATAAATTATCATCAATTTTATGATAGTTGAATAATAGTGAATAATTTTCAAAGGTACGTTAATGGTAGGAATGTTAATTTGGAATATAAGTTATAAAACCTTCTGTGGGGACAACAATGGGATAGTGACTGAAGAACATGCAAAAGGCCAAGGGCATTTGGTTTAGTGGTATGATTCTTGATTAGGGCGCGAGAGGTCTCGAGTTCAATTTTTGGAATGCCCCATAATTATTTCATTTTTGCTTTCACTTTGATCTCTTTAAGGACTTTGGCTTCGTTTGGTGAATGGCTTATCAGTCAAAAATTAGCTATTAGACTATATTAAATAGCTACCCATTGTATTTGATAATCAACTGATTGAGTTGATTGATTGAATTCGATCAGTTGATTTTTAAAAAGCTAAGGAAAACTAACGTTTGGCATTCAGCTGATCAAAAATGATAACTGTAGGGCTGTGAGCGATGGGACAAGGGTGTTAGAGGTAGGGTTGTGAGCAATGAGAGCCTTTTGAGCGTGTACTCAAAAGACTTGAAACCCTACGTGGCTCCCCTTTAACATTACTTCTTCATAAATATGTACATTTAATTATGCATGACACGATGCCCAACAACACATTAAACTATGCATTTTTCTTCATACCTACTCTTCAAGTTGGAAACCATGCTTTCAACCTCTCATGGTGTGTTGTGGGATAAATCTAAAACTACATCAAATCCTCTGTTTCAGTTATTCTGTTCAAATCTTATTCCATTAAATTTTATCCATACATTTATGTGGGGTTCACGTAAAAGCGTGTATGAGATTTAATGGAACATAATAGAAACACTATAACCGAAATAAGAGATCTGATCCCATCTAAAACTGGTGCATATAAACAAAATATCTTAATAATCCATGTTTTTTCTTTTTACAGACGATAATAGGCAATTACAAGCGTTAGAAGAAAAGGACAGTTCTTAATTATGACCTTGATAGTACATTTTTCTTCCACCTAAAATCATGTTATAATAAAAGCTATGGCTTGATAACAGATCAAATTGAACTAAATAAGTTGACATTCATTGGATTAGTGGGTAAGTAGTCGATAATTAATTACATTTGGTGATCAAAGAGTTACACATCCAAAGAGGAGGAGGACTAGAGTCTACATTAAACCTTGAAATATTAAGGATTTAAGAAGTGACTATGAGATACCACATGAGAGATGAGTATCACAATTTTACATATAAAAAATGCAGTATAAAAGATTATCCTTTAGAGATGAGTATCACAATTTTACATATTAAAATGTAACATAAAACATAATTGTCGTCGTCGTCGTCATCGCCATCATCATCATCATCATCATCATCATCGTCATCATCGTCCTTATTATTATTATTATTATTATTATATGTTCTATGTTTTTTATTAGAGTTATAAACATAACTTTTGTAAAATTAAATATCTAAAATCTAAATTCTTATAAGAATATTCAACGAAATACTAAGATATATAATATTCATATCCTTATAATTTTTTTGAGTCATGCTCTTATAAGTGATTTTACACATAAAGCTAATACTAAACAACTAATTTTACCAAACATCTCTAACAAATAGCAGATGTTATTCGCTGATCAAATTAGTTGATATAATTCGTTATCAACTAACTGCTGATAAGATAAGTTAATATTAATGCAATCCCCTTATTGCTAAATAGGGCCTTTGTAGCATTTGTGACTTACAACTTTTTCCTCCTTTACCATATTGAACTTTCTTTGGCCCCTGATGTCATCCTTTTCTTATGTTATTGTTCTTGATACATTGTCGTCCTAAGGTTTGATGTATTCTTTAGTTTATTTCATTGTAGGTTATGTCTATCTTTGAGCCATTGTTTTGTCGTTGGAGAGTATAATTACACTCCTAAAGCTATATTTTGCAATGTTTTAAAAATCGAACCGGACATCAAATCGGTTAAAGGAAATGTTAAAGGTTTAACTAATATTAAACCGTTATGAAATCGGTTTATAGTAAATAAGAAGTAATAAACTTGGGCCATATTTTCACTTTATTTAATAAAAGAGAAAATACTAAAATAATTATGGAAACAAACATAAACCGCTTAAAAGATGTGGCACATGCTTGTTAATTATAATTAATTACTTTTAATAAAAATTTAAATAAATTAAGACTTAAAAATAATAATTAAATTAAATTAAATACTAAATTTGAAGTGGTTAGTTTTAACTAATTCAATAATTACGAATCATTATATTAAGAATTAACTTTAGATTATGTATACAAGTGTAGGAAAATTCATATTAATTAACATTAAACATTAGAAAGTTAATGGTCCAAACTCCAAAGCAAATGCAAAACCTTAAATCAGCACAAATGAAACAAACTAGAGAGTTTGTAACAAACAAAATTGACCTTGTAACTCTATTGGCGTTGATGGTGGCTCAAGTGTCATTAGTAAAACATGGCTCATAGCAACATTTCTTTGTCGGAGATGGGTGAAGTTGAGCTTGGCCTTCTCATCTCGGATGCGCTTGGCGGCTTCATCATAGGTGCGTGTAGCTTGCTTCGCCACTCATTTGCCCCACAACCTTTGCCTTATTCCTCTTTATATGTTTTTTCTGGTTCATCTCTTGTTCACTTCCTCGTCACCAACTACTCCACGAACAGAACAAGAATCAGCCAAAAAAAAGAAACTAATTAGTTAAAAGATACATACTTTATCGTTATTCAAACCCACAAATTGTTGAAACAAAGAGCTTTTGTGAATGTAAGAAGTTATTGCACTAGTAAAATTAGGAGAATTCTTATTCTATTGAAAACAAACAACTTCAGCTATTAAATAGCCTTACATCAAACTAAAAATGTGAAATAGCAACCCACGATTGTACAATGCCTAAAATCGTGGTAAGTGACTAAGTTAAAACTGAAAAAAAACCTATCCCTTAAGAATATGAGAGTTATTTGCACATTCAAAAAATAACCCTGGAATAATGGAATCCTAACAATTAGACTTCTAACTACTTCAACACCCTCCCTTAAACTGAATACCATTGATATTCAATTTATTATAGATGTTCACAAACTCCTATTGCTTCTCACATCTTTAAAAAAAACATTGAACTTTAACGACTTAGTCATAATATCTGCAATTTGCTCCTGTGTTGAACATTGCTTTAGCTCCACTACTCCATCATTAATCAGATTTCGAAGAAAATGATAACGAACATGTATGTGCTTGCTCTAACCATGAATTATTAGATTCTTCGAGAGTTTGATGATTGAAATGTTGTCACAGTACACCACTGTAGAATCGTACTACACATGACTTAAACTTTTCAAAATTCTCCTTAACCAAAAAACTTAACATGCACTCGATGCTACAGCAATAAACTCAACCTATGGTAGAAAGAGTAACCACTGGTTATTTCTTTGTAGACCATGATACTGCACTTGAATTCAACATAAAGACATATCCTGATGTACTTTTTCTCTCATCCTAATCTCCAGCATAGTCATTGTCCATCTAACTAAATAGCTTTTCATTTTCTCCCTTCCTATAAAACACCCCAAAACTAGTTGTTCCCTTTACATACCGTAGAATTCTCTTTGCTGCCATTAAATGAGACTCAGTGGGACGTGCTATGTACCTATTGATTAGACTTACAACAAACATCAAGTCAGGGCGTGTGGCTGTCAGATATGTGAGGCTTCCAACCATTTGCTCGTATAGAGTACCATCGACACTCACTCCATCTTTTATGAGTTTAAAACCAAGAACCATTGGATTCTGCACCGAGTTACACTGACTCGTGTTAAATCTTTCAAAAACTTCTCGAGCATACTTCCATTGGCTTATAAGGATCCCACCCTCCTTTTGCAACACTTCAATCCCCAGAAAGTATCTCATCATTCCAAGATCAGTCATGTTGAATTCAACCATCATAGATTTCGTAAATTGTTTGATCAACACTTCATCATTCCCAGTAAAAATAAGATCATCAACATATAAACAAATAACTAATATTTTACCTCCATTTGTTGTTTTAGTGAATAAGGTGTGTTCACAGGGGCATTTGTTGAATCCTTCTTTGACAAAATATGATTCAATGCGACTGTACCAAGCTCAAAGAGCTTGCTTGAGTCTATATAATGTTTTCTTAAGTCGATAGACCTTAGATTCTTCCCTTCTGTTCATAACCCGGAGGTTGATCAACAAACACTTTTTCATTAGTTTCTCCATGTAGAAAGGCCGATTTGACATCAAGTTGATAAACCAACCAACTTTTCTTTGCAGCGGGAGAAAACATTAGATCAATTGTGTCCAATAGAACCACTATTGCAAAGAATTCTGCATAATCTACTCCATATTGTTGGTTGTACCTCTTAGCAACTAGTCGTACTTTATACTTGTCTACTTCCCCACGCTTATTAAGTTTTGTTTTAAATATCCACTTCACTCCAACAGTCCTTACTCTATAGGGAAAATTTGTTAGTTCCCATGTCTCATTCCTTTCTATTGCCTCAATTTCTTTATCCATCGCATGTCTCTATTTCTCGTTTTTTACACTACCTCTTCATATGTCATTGGGTCACTATTAGTGAATAAAGCTAGATGAACAAAATTCACACTTTCTTTATGGAAGAGACCTTGACCAGTCTCATATTCCCTCATCCACGCAGGAGGTCTTTATATTCGTCCTCCTGGACGTGAGTCATCGATGTTTGAAGTGTCTCCTTCGGGAAAATTATTATTGTCTGACCCATTTTCCTCTTGTTCTTTAACTACCTCAGACTGATCTTCATTGCTTTCCTTTTCTATACTCATTTCTTCATCAACTTCCCATTCTAAATCAACCAATATGGCTTGCTTATGGTCTTCATCCCAACTCCACTCTTGGTCTTCTTCAAAGATCACATCTCTGCTAATAATTATCTTCTTTGAGATGAGATCAAATAACTTATAAGCTTTAAATTCTTCACTCACCCCTAGAAATATACATTTGAGACTTTTGACATTAAGCTTCACTCTCTTGTTGGCAGGTAGATGAGCATGTGATATATAACCAAAAACTTTGAAATGCTCCACTAATGGCTTAAGTTTATTTCACACCTCTTCAGGTGTTTTACTCTTCACGGCAAGTGTTGGACTTCTATTCAACACATGCATAAGCTAATTCACATCTTCAAGTTAGGAATGTGCTTCTTTGACAGCATACTTCGAACCATATGCATAATGGTTTGATTTTTCCTCTCGTCAACACCGTTTTGCTGGGAACTTTATGCAGCGATCAATTGTTTGCATATCCCATGCTCATTACAGAAGCTTGTGAACTCTTATGATGTGAACTCGCCCCCTTGATCTATTCTCAGACTTTAAATGAATGCTTTAATTTTCTTCTCCACCCTTGCTTTGTAGATTTTGAAAGCAGCAAAGGCTTTCGACTTTTCTGTCAAAAAATAAACCCAAGTTTTTCTACTGAAATTGTCAATATAGATGATGAAATACCTTTTGTTGCTATTTGAAACTGGATTTATCGGACCACATAAATCAACAGGCACCAATTGAAGTCTTTTGGAAGCCCTCCAAATGCTTTCCTTTGGGAAGGAATCTCGATGTTGTCTTCCTATAAGACAACCTTAACATATTTGTTGAATAGCTTTGAACTGTGGTAGCCCTTCTACCATCTTCTTTTGCTGGAGTACTTTGAGTCCATTCCAATTGAGGTGTCCTTATCATTGATGCCAAAGAGTGGCCTGATCCATGGTCATAAAAGAGAAACACTTTGTCTCTCTCGGTGATGGGCAATGAGCTAGCATAACGAACATTCTATCCTGAGTCGTCTCAGTCTCAATGATTAGCCTTTTCTTGGTTTGAAAGATCTTACATTTCCCCTGTTGAATAAGCACAACGAGTCCTTTTTCCTGTAGTTGCATGATACTTAACAGATTGTTCTTCAGTTTTGGTACAAAGAAAACACTTGTGATCATCTGAACGATTCCATTCACTTCGACTCAAACTGTGCCTTTGCCTTGTACACTAAGATTTGAATAATTTCCCATCTTTATTGATTCTTTGAAATTTTTATCAAAGTCAATAAAGATATCTCTCTTGCCACACATATGGTTGTTGCACCCAAAATCGAGGAACCAAATGTGCTCAGTTTAAGCTTCTTTGAGATCAATATGCGCCATCAATAACATCTCTTCTTTCATCTCTATATAGCTTGTCTGTTGATCGTTTGTTTACTTTGGGCACTCCCACTAAAAATGCCCGAGCTCATGAAAACTATAACATTCTAGGGTTGATTTGTCAAGCCCTAACCTGCCCATTTGTCAATCCCTAATCTGCCCTTTCCTCTTCCTCTTCCATGATAGGTACTTCAACCTCCACCCGATCCTCCTTGTTGGGCTTCTGAAGTGACTTGCAGTGCTTGTTCTTCCACTACAGCATAGCGATTAATCCTTTATACATGCACTAAAAGACTACTTTAAAGTTCATCGATGGACAAAGTGTCCAAGTCATTTGATTCCTCAATAGACCATACAACGTAGTCATATTTTAGAATCATAGACCTTAAGATATTCTCAATAATTACCACGTCCTCCATGTGCTCTCCATGCATCCTCATCTTATTAGCAGTGGTGAGTGTTCTTCCAAAATAATTGTTGACCGCCTCTCTAAGGTCATGTGTAGTACTTCAAATTCTTTTCTAAGAGCCTGTAATTAGGCACGTTTTACACGTGTTGTTCCTTGATATTTCTGCTTCAAAGAATCCCATATATCTTTGGCAGTGTCCTTCTTCAATATTGTCTGCAGAATTGAATGATCGATGGCTTCAAACAAGTAGTTCTTGCACTTCAAGACTTTTAATTTCTGATCTTCAATCACTTTCTTTTATATGTCGCTTGAATCAACTCCTTTTGTTGCTGCAGTGATTCCCGTCTCCACCAAGTTCCAATATTCCTTTGAACGTAGAAAGTTTTCCATCAACATACTCCTGTGATCATAGTGTCTATCAAATCTTGGAACGGTAGGTTGCACGAAACTGCTTTAGACGGCATATCTTTGTTCCTTCACGGTAGTTACTTTGTTGCAAGTTTTGATCAGGCCCCGTGGTGGGTCTCTGATACCAGATGTTGAAATAGAGAGCTTTTGTGAATGTAAGAATTGGTTGCACTAGTAAAATTAAAAAAATTCTTATTTTATTGAAATCAAACAACTTCGGCTATTAAATAGTCTTACATCAAACCAGAAATGTGAAATGGCAACCCACGATTGTACAACGCCTAAAATCGTGGTAAGTGACAAAGTTAAATTTGAAAAACAACTTGTCCCTCAAGAATAGGAGAGTTATTTGCACGTTGAAAAAGTAAATCCTGGAATAAAAGAATCCTAATAACTAGACTTCCGACTACTTTAACACAAATTACAACCCAGATGCACAAACTTCTATGTCCAAGTACCCAGATTTTTTTGATTGTCGTCTTTGTGTGGTTACTGGTTTGGGCATCGTCTTTGTGCGTTACTGGTTTGGACATGATCTTTCCGCGGTTACTGGTTTGGGCGACAGAGACTCTTTCGGTTCTTCACGGTTCAAAGAAAACCAACCGACTTATTATTTAACCGGCCGATTTTTATTAACGAAGGTTAGAAGTAAAAATCGAAACTGAAAACTAGTCCGATTCGTTCGTAACCTGATTGAACCAGCCGCTCCAGTTCGATTTTTACATCATTGATATTTTGTTCTTATATACCTTCATCAATTTTAATACAATTACTTTTAATTAAAAAAAACTTTATAGCGACAACTTAGAGCTTCATGCTCGCCTTCAGGTCTCGTCTCGGTATGTAGATTATGCCTAGTAAATAGGAACGATAATTGACTTTTTTAGGCAAAAAGCACAAATTGTGTTATTTTATTAATATATTAAACAAATTAATAGCATTTTAATTAATTAAATTAGATTATATTAAAAATCAGGATATTCATTAAACAAAATAATGACATTATTTTATTAAATTTAATAAAATATCATTGTTAAACGATCTTCGGACCAATAAAAAAAGGCGGTTCGAATCCAATCAAAACAAATTTTAAATATTCAGTCCATACAAGCTTGTCAATGTGTAATTTTGTGCTCTCGAATTAACTAGTGATTACCACTCATGTTAAAGAGCACGTCGACGGCATTCTCCAATCTCAACATCTCTCAGTTAATGTGAATGCGATACTAAATTTTCAACTTATAAACATAAAATTTAGTAATTAAAACAGAAACATGATATAACATTAAGTTTTTCTTTTATCCCACGAAGTGTTTTAGGAGGGTCTCAATTATAGGAAGACACTTTAAGCCATCCACACCTAGGCTAATCTCCGTTCGCACCTGGTCAGCTCGTAAAGAGTAAAGTGCTGATCAAACAGATTTCTCCATTCCCAAGACTTCTAATTAAGAAATGAGAATGCTGAACTACTCACACCAACTAAAAAAGGTGACTTTGGTTCGAATCAAATCAAAACAAAATTTAACTATTCAGTCCATACAAGCTTGTCAATGTGTAATTTTGTGCTCTCGAAATGACTAGTGATTACCACTCTACGTTAAAGGGCACATCGACTGCATTCTCCAATCTCAATGTCTCTCAGATAGGGTGAATGCAATACTAATTTTTCAACTTTTAAACATAAAATTTAGTAATTAAAATGGATACATGATATACCATTAAGTTTTTTTTTTGTGGTTAAACCAAGGCGTCGTAGGAGGGTCTCAACTATAAGAAGACGTCTTTAAGCTATCCACGCCCAAACTAATTTCCGCTTGTACCAAGTCAACCCGTAAAGGGATAAAGTGCTGGCCAAACAAATTTCTTTATTTTTAGGGTTCGAAATTAAGACCTTTGATTAAAGGATGAGAGTACTGACCACTCACACCAACCATATTTGGTTAATATACCGTTAAGTTGAAAGACTTAAAATATCTCTATCTCGTCTATGCATTCCGATCCAAACTCTAAACACTTCGCTTTGTTCGGTACGCGAAGCTGAAGCCATGTTCGACAACATTTTTTATCAGTAAAAGCATCAAATTGCTTCAATCTAATCAAAGGGCGAGCAAAGCCATAATGAAGATAATAGTTTCAACCAAGAAAAGCTTGAACAGATAAGTGATAGTAACCGTATATGTATATGCTATAAGATGAGGATCACTTTGTTGAAGAAAAAATGTTACTTCAAAACTTTCATTGCAACTAAGCTAACAAGGTGTATATTAGTTTCAGTTGCCTTCATATTTTGGATCAGCCATCACAAAATGGTAGGCGATTACTGAAACAAATATGAATATACCAAGGAAGTTAGCGAAAAATCCCAGATCTTGATCATCAAACATCTGCAGAAGCCAAAAGAAAAAGAAATCGTCAGTTTCACATCCCACACCGAAAAAGTTCTAAATGCAATTCATTATGATTGTATGATGAAGCTCATTCGGTTGTATCCGACAAGTTAAGAACATTGAATGCTTACTAATAGGTATAAATCAATTACTATAGCTACATAGACACGAGTGCAGCAGGCTCAATCCGAAAGGTAAAATTCATTTTGACCGCGGAGCTTAGTCTTCACAACCTAGACCAACCCAAAGCAGCTCGAGTGGGTTGAACAAAAAGACATCATTTTAATGAATTCGAAGCTCGATCATACTTCGGGCCACCTGTAGGCCGAAAGAAAAATGGATCCGAGACCCAACCCAACCTATTATCATTTCCTACATACCACCGTTCCAGCTGTCTACAGACTAAAATGGCAACCTTCAACTCAACTAACCTTTACTACACTATTGTAGAAGTGATTCATCTCCTCCATGAGGACAAGACCAAGGACACGAATGTCTTCTTCACACATTTGTCAAAAGAAGGCTTCCTACTGCCTAGTGTCAAAACTTAAGCTATAGAACATAACACAAGAAGAACGATAATAATTTAGGTCTGCTTCAATGCTGCTAATATTTTGGTCAGCAAACGAAAAACAAAAAACAGACACCGATCGATCGCAGTGGGATTCGAACCCACGACCTTTAGAGCCGGAGTCTAACGCGATATCCACTCCGCTATGCGATCATTGGCGTCGGTACAGCATCATTCTACAAAGGAGAAATTTCACAACATACCATACGTACCAGAAAAAAAAACAAAAACATTTAAGAACATCGAATTATATTACAGAGCAAACACCAACAAATGAACCTCTAGAATTTTCGATAAAAACTTTAGTACTACAACGAATCCATACGTTTGAAACTCTGATCTATGCAAGAAAGTAGAGAGCACTGAAGAAGAGGAAACGAGAAAAACGCATGGAGACGTACCTTTGAAGCAGAATGTGAGTACAGAACGGAGATTGGATCTGAAAGTCGCGACACTATATGCTTTCACTTTCAGACTCTCCGGTAAATCCTCGTTGAGAAGTTGGTCCCCACGTTAAGATTCTGTTTCGCTGATCTAACCACTAGATTAGGGTTTTGTAGTGAGTTTTGAGAGATCTTAGAGAGCGTAAATTGGAACCGTTTACTGTGTATGGACCTGAACTTATCACGATATTAGGATTCGAGCTCTAACATGTCTGTTTAGGCTCGGAAGGAGTTTTCTTTTTGGGTCTATTAGCTTCTTTTCCTATAACATATTTACTAAAAAAACTGAAATGAATTATTTTTATCAATACCACTAGACCCGGCCCTAATCAAGGCCTACTCTAATAAAGAATAAATATGATGTATTTTTTTTGAGTCTTATAAGTAACAAAATAAGATTAAACAGGTCTATTTTTAATATTTATAAAGAACAAAATGACATAAAATAAGGTCCAACTCACTCTTGACTATCATGAATAATAAAATAAGGTAAATCTTCTTAGCTCTCTTTTTTTCTTTACATATTTATTTCATTTAACCTTTTTTCGGGTTGTTCTCTTAATTTTAGTGTTACAAATTAATGCAACCTTTTTAAGCAATTGTATTACAAGAAAAAATAGTAATAGAAATAAGAATAAATATATTGGGCAGAATAAATATTATTATTATTATTATGATGGTTAGTTAAAAGGAATGAATGATTAATATTATCATTCACAGGGATTAGTTTGTAAAAAAATTGTGAAAATAAAAATTTATTATATTTTAATGAATTAATTTATTATATTTTAATTTATTATATTATAATTAATTAATTGCAATATTTTAATTAACGAATGAATTATATTTTAATTAATTATATTGTAACTAATTAATTAATTATTATTAATATTTTAATTAATTATATTGTAAATAAATAAATAAATAATAATATTTTAATTAATTACAATATTTTAATTAATGAATGAATTATATTTTAATTAATTTTATTGTAATTAATTAATTAATTATATTTTAATTAACTAATAATATTATTTTAATTAATTAATTGTGTTTAATTAATTAGTATTAAAATTTTTTAAAAAGAATCAGAAGTGAATTTCATTCCTCTGCTAAATAAAGGGTACGGAGGATTCCTCAAAAGTAAGATATCAAACTATTACTTCTATAATGATAATTAACAACCAACCACTAACTTTTTATTTCTTACCTATTAATTCTTTCACAAACTCATCAATTAAGGGCCCTAAATAACTTAAAGTAGCCTCTTTAATAATACAAATATGCTTTTAAAATTTATACATTTTAAATTTATCGATCTTCTACTTTTACTTTGCAAAAGTCCTATAAAATGTTAAAAATAATAACCTAATTGAGAGAACAAAACGTGTTGATTTGGTGTGGCTGCTGGGATTCGAGCCCAGGTCTCCACGGCCACAACGTGGAATTCTTACCACTAAACTACAGCCACAAGTTGCACAGGTGTCACTCTAGAAATGAATTCATGTATTTGGATGCCAAATTGTATCTTCTTCTAGGTTTTTTTTTAACGAAAAAATAGGAGATAAAATTACTAAAATTTTCTTTTTAGATTCAACCTGGAATTAAAAGCCTTGTTCAAGGATTGTCAATAGGAATCAATAAAAAAATAATTTTTATGATATATTATATTTGACTTAGTTATTAATAGAGTGAATATATGTTTCATTTTTTTTAATCTCTCTTCTGTTAAGCACTTTCTACATAATTCAAATAATCAGTAACCAAATAATCTGTATTTTGTATTCCCCCAAAATTTAGCCATTCTATTTTTTCTCTCTCTCTTAATTATTAAATGGTTAGATTTTATAAAAATTAAGGCACAAATTATTTAGGTACAGAAGATTTGAGTACCTTTTCCACTGCAGTGACAATTGAACCATCTTACCATTCCAGAGGAACAGGAGTTATATACCTCCTCTTCATTTTTCGTTCAATAGTTCCAATATTTTTTTATGCTCTTTTGAGAATTAAAAAAATGAATAAATTCCTTTCCTTAAGAATTCATACAAGATGCGTCACTAAAAAAATCATCATTAACTAATAATTTTTATTATAATAATCAGAAAAGATGTCGATAATATTTTAATCCAAAATAAATGTTTAATAGTAAGTTAATCAGTTATATTAAATAAAAATATATATTAATATGTAAAAATGAAGTTAAATTACTAATTATTTAATTAATAACTTAACATAATGTTTAAAAAATTGGAACGAAAGTTAAACATATAAGATAAGATGTTTAAGATTTTAAAAAATATATAAAATAGTATAAAATTAGCTAAAGATCAAATAAAATTAAATCATTTAAAATATGATTAAAGAATACCTTCTTTACTCGTCGAAAAATTTAATATTCAGTTAAAAAAAATTATTAGAAGAAAATTAATTTATTTTTCTTTAGTTCTAAAAAATTATTTAAATTATAAAAATCGATCTATTAATTAATAAATCGATTGATTTTTAACAATAAAAATTATTAAAATAAATCAAACCAAAAAATAAAAAATTGAACCAAAAATTAATCAATTCAAATTTTTTACAATTAAAACAGTCTAATTATTTTGATTTTTTTAACCATTAATTTAACTGTTCAATTTAATTAATATTTATATATTTAACATATTTCTACTTTTAACTTACCATCTTCTAGATTATTTAAAATGAGAAGTCGACGTAAATTGATAAAAGATATCTTTTTAATTAAGTGTGTTATTATTTTTTGAGGTAATATACTAAATAATACATTTTACAACTTTTTATATAATATGAAAAATATGAACGCAATTTCAAAAAAGAAGAAAGTATATATATTAATCAAAACAAATATCTTTTCGTTGCTTGTGGGGGATGTGTCTATAAAAATCTATAAAGTCGTTGTTTGACAATCTATTGATTGCATTAATTGATAGCTGATTATATCAATTGATTTGATCAGCAAATTGTATTAGATTTTTGTTAAAAATATTTGGTAAAATTAGTTATTTACATGTAAAATAACTTATAAGGGCAAAATCTTAAAAAATATAATGACATGAGTATTATATTTTAATATTTCTTTGAATATTTTCATAAGAATTAAATTTTAGATATTTAACTTTACAAATAATAATAATAACAACAACAATAACAACGATGATGATGATGATAATAATGATGATGAAGTAGAGTGAGAATCGAAGTTAGAACGTCCTGAATGAAGGTGGTGGTGAGGAATGAAAGAAAAAGCAATGGAGTCGCTTTGCAATTTGCACTCTACTACTTGTACTAAATTAGTATGATGGACAGTGGCTTAACTGGCGTTTGAGATTGAAGGATATCTTCGACAAAAACTTTTCATTTATAATAAGCTGAAGTAAAATACTATTCCTTTAGAGCTTTTTAAAAATTAATTGATTGAGTTTAATCAGTCAAATCAATTAGTTGATTACTAAGTACTAAAGATAGATGATCAATAAGGTTAATCAGCTAAATTTATTCAATTAATTTTTTTTGGCTGATCAATCAAACAGCCCCAAGTAAAATTGAGCTACAAACTTAATACATACCACTTGTCCTTAGACATGCCTAAATTAGATTGTAGTTCGTCATTAATCACGTAACATAAGCAATATATAGTCTTGTGAATAAATAAATAATTAAATTCCAACCCAACCATAAAAATTTATCATTAGAATTCAATTCATAAATATATTCTACACAAGATTAAATACTGACATATGAAATAATTAGTCATTCATCACGTTTAAATAATAAATAAACAAAATATAATAATTTATTTAAAAATTAGAAGAAGTGCTTCATTTTATATGTTTAAGCTATAAATAAATGGTTCTCTTATAGATAGATATAGGAATATATATAACAGAGCATATCTTATTAGATTCCCCCGGAAACCTTACACCAGAAAGTGAAACTGCTTACGCAAACAAAGGGCATGCACAAGCGACAAGAGCATGACGTGTCATGCTGTGATTGCAAGGTTCTCAAACGATACCGTTTCTCTCCTCGAAAGCTCCCCTTCACCAGACTACAACGTAGTTTCAGTTCTCTCTCGTCAAGAACTAGACCACTCTGAACAAATAGAATCTAGGCTCATATATTTATTTTTATAAATCTATTTAGATATATCAATCTACGCTAACAATATCTATCTATCTATCTATATATATATACACACACACACACCTATATGATTCACTGAGTTTAATCCATTCAAATTCATACATAGAATTAATTTCTGGTGGGTGTCTGGTAAATTTTCTGCTTTCACTGTTTCTTGTAATCTTGGGTGTTTTTTTTTCTTTTTTTTTTCTGGTTTCTTGGGAAATGTAATGATTGTTGAGATTCAGATCTTACTTAATTGGTTAGGTGGGTCGGAGTTGCTTTGAGTTGAAACTTTCTTTACAACTGTTCTTTTCGTAAATTTGAAGGGTTTGATTCAATTTCTCCTGTCCCTTTCTGTGATCACCATTTGGTACTGGTCTGCTCAGTGTGTTGTGATCTTCTTGTGTTACCTTTTTTTCATTGCCAAAATTTTAATGCCCGTTTGGTGGGTTTTGGTTTTCTTATATAAAGCTTCAATCTTTCAGTTTCCATATACCGCAGTCAGATTTTCGTTTTGTGTTTTGACTGAAGTTTGTGTATTCTCAGGTGATCTGATCTTAGTTGAGTTTTCACATTCTGTAGTTGGGTTTTTGTTTCTTTGAAAGTTGGAAGTTTGTGGGTATTTTAGGTTTCTGATTTTTGGTGTCTCTGTCATTGGCTTCTAGCTTCGAAGTTGAATTTCACTGGTCATGATTCTTTGGTCTTTTCTTTCTTGCTGTTGTGAGATTCAGATCTGAAGTTCCATGTTTCTCTTGTTTGATGGGTCACAGTTTAGTTACATTGAGGCTTTCTTCAGTATTATACTTTTCGTGGTCTTGAAGATTGGTGATTTGGTTACTCTCATTAATCTCTTATCACTAAGTTGGTACAAGTTGATTCTGATGATGCTGTATTTCTATTGGTGTTAAGAATTTGGATTTGGTTGATTGAATTCTATTGGGTTTCTTGTATAGAACTTTAGGTCTTTTTGTTGCCGTGTTCCATGTCAATACTGAGTTTTTCTCTTTGACAACCTTTTTCTCATCAACCTATAGTTTCACATTCTTTGGTAATTATTTCTTCTTTTCAGTTGCAGTTGCAGTTTATGTGACAATCTGTTCCATGATTGAGTGTTCTTGTTCTTGGATTTTTTTTTAATTTATGAATTTTGATGGTAGATCAAGTTGTCTAGTTGTCTCAAATTATATTTCTTGGTATTTAGGAAGTCAAGAACTATGGCTAAGGAAATGACCAACGGTGATCACAACTCTTCAACAAAACCACCTCCAATGCCATCTCCTTTAAGATTCTCCAAGTTCTTTCAGGTACAAATAGTACATGTTGTGTCTCTTTATCTCTTTTTCTTTGTTATTCAGATATGGATGTTCGATAATTGGCAAGTTTATTTCCATCTTAGTTTTTGTTTCTGATTGGTAGGAGTTTGTATGCCCACATCAATAAATCCTGATAATGTGCTTTTATATTTATTGCGAGCTTCAGAAGCGCCGATTCATGTTTTGAGTAATGTAACCAAAACAACTAATTAAAACATGAAATTTGTGTGATTTTCGTAAATGTTGTTACTGAACATATTGTGATTGATATTGAATAACCAAGACTGTATTATTATCCTTCCTGAACCATTCTCCATGCAGATTCTACAGAGTTTTTTTTTTGTTTCTTCTGTTCCTTATTGCTAATTATTATAGAATTTCCAATCACCTTGCCCTTGACACTTACCTTGACCAATTGTATACTTTGCTAGATGTTATTTTCTACTTCGATGTCTTGAAGCTTGCTGCAATTTGTTGATAGAAGTAATGGATATATGTGCTTCCTGTCCATGATCTTATATAATATGTTGCTTTGGTGGCAGTCCAATATGAGAATTTTGGTCACTGGAGGCGCTGGGTTTATTGGCTCTCACCTTGTTGACAAGTTGATGGAAAATGAAAAGAATGAGGTAATCATCTTTTTCATTTAATTTATAAAAGCAGCACGGTCTTGTGTATTTGGCGCTTTTTCTTTGGTTACCAGATTGTGTAGAAATTCTAGATGAAATTAACAAAAATTAAACAGAAGTATAGCATATTGAATTCCATGCTGCGATGTACACATTAAAAGAAAATTATATACGTGGCTATTATAAAATTCTAATATCTGTTTTTCCATGTTGCAGGTGATTGTTGTGGATAACTTTTTCACTGGCTCAAAGGACAATCTGAGGAAATGGATCGGTCATCCCAGATTTGAGTTAATTCGACACGGTAAAACCTTTTTTAAAGGGCTCAATAGGCCTCGCTACTCTTTCTCCTCAAGAGTTGCTAAAACTCACTGGTTTTTATATGCGACTTTCTGTTGATTCTTCTGTAGATGTCACTGAGCCATTGTTGGTTGAGGTTGATCAAATTTACCATCTTGCTTGCCCTGCTTCTCCTATCTTCTACAAATACAATCCTGTAAAGGTATGTTTATCGGTGAATTGTTCTCCTGTTCGTTTCTCATTCTCCCCGTAGTGTTAGCTTTCATGTGGGAGCAGATATATGAAGCTTTTTACCTTGTTCTGATGATGTGGGCCATGTGGTCCTTTGACAGACCATAAAGACAAATGTGATTGGTACCTTGAATATGTTAGGACTTGCCAAGAGAGTAGGAGCAAGGTTTGATTTTTACCTCTATGTGTTCTATTGTGGCCTTCAACATGCTCTTATGCTACTGATACCATAACAAATAACAACAGGATTTTGCTTACATCAACTTCAGAGGTGTATGGTGATCCACTAATCCACCCTCAGACTGAGAGCTATTGGGGAAATGTCAACCCTATTGGTAATTTCAGTATTCAAAACCTTGAGGATCATATTTTAGTCCACAGGATGGCTTATGGATCACGTTCACTGTTATGGAATTCATTGTTTGAAATGGAAGTCTGATTTTGCAAGCTATAAGTGCTACATGTTAGCATGCTGCATAATTTTCCATTGCTTGTATTATGAGTAATTCTGCGACAACCAGTGTTACAAGGTACTTATCACTGGTATTAGAAAAATCTTGCAGGAGTTAGGAGTTGTTATGATGAGGGAAAGAGAGTGGCTGAAACGCTAATGTTCGATTATCATAGGCAGCACGGGATAGGTAGGTGGCTCCTTCCCCTCTCTAATTTTTGGGTCTATTTTCTGAAGTCTGAATGACATGATGAATCATCATATGTTTGTCATTTGTCAAACTCGAACCATCATTTCACATGTTTTCTAAATGCTTGATGCTGTCTCAGAGATCCGGATTGCCAGAATATTCAACACTTATGGATCCCGTATGAACATTGATGATGGGCGTGTGGTCAGCAATTTTATTGCGCAAGCAGTCCGGTAACGAATTGAATGAACCTTTAATATTGACAATTTAGATCTTCTTTTATCAGTGGCTATTCGTTTGGTTTCAACTTATTCTTGCTCTGCCAATAATACAGCAATGAGCCTTTGACTGTTCAAGCACCTGGAACCCAAACCCGGAGTTTCTGTTATGTGTCTGACATGGTAATGCAAGAATTTTGACTTAGACTTTTGATTGCTGCCACGAGTTCAATGAAATCATAATCACTTCTCAAGTTCTGATTTTGATTGATGAAGGTTGATGGCCTTATTCGACTTATGGAAGGAGAGAATACTGGACCGGTTAACATTGGAAATCCAGGTACTGAACTTTAACCTATGTTGTTCTTTCAAGATATTCATTTGGAAAACAGAGAAGTTAGTACGATTAGTAACTGAGGCACTGGTGTTTTAGGTGAATTCACTATGCTTGAACTTGCAGAGACTGTCAAGGAGGTTAGTATTGAATTTCCTGTTAACTCCATTAATATTCTTTTTCTTTAAAACAAAGTTACTGAATAGAAGTTTGATGACTTTCCATTGGCAGCTTATCAATCCTGATGTGGAGATAACAATGGTGGAGAACACACCCGACGATCCTCGTCAGCGAAAGCCAGATATCACAAAGGCGAAGGAGCTTCTGGGATGGGAACCAATGATCAAACTACGCGACGGGCTTCCCCTCATGGAGGAGGATTTCCGGCTGAGGCTCGGAGTCCCCAGAAGAAAGTGAGAAGGGGGGTGTTTCCATTTCTAATTCTCTGAAAACTCAAGTTATACACAACTGGTTCTTGTGTCCATTTCATAGTCTCTTTTGCTTCTTTTTCCCTGTATTTTCCTACAACTACCTGATGATCCAAGAATAATCTTATACCATCTATGCTGGATTTCGTTATTATATGGAGAAATACCTTCATCCCAAGTCCTGATCAAGAGTTTTGTATCTGAGTACTTTTTTGGTTACATCTCAACTTCTCAATAGAGTTTCTTTGGGATTGTTTTTGGACTTTTTGGTTCTTTATATACTTTAATTAGTTTCCTCTTAGTTCAGAGATCAATAAATCAAATATGTATTATTAGTTAGAAATGCCAAATTTCCTATGGTCATCCAGAAACAACCTCTCTACTAATTATGATTAAAACTCTATACAATAGACCTTTCTAAATTCTTCGTTTAGCAGGATTTTTTATTGGGTCGTTATTATTGTTGTGGCTAGAAATGTCAAACTAATTTCTAATTTTGTAATGATCTACTTAACTTGTTGGCATGGCTAGGGATGGAAAGTTATTTCAGATTCAAATTTGATAATTTTTTTAAATATGATCAATGATAATAATTGTTCTTGAGTTTGACCTAAATTTAACATATAACGTATGATTAGATTAGAGATAGAGTTTTGTTTTTTGGGAACGGAAGAAATCGGGCTGCTATTATTTGGATGCGCATTGAGTAAATCTTTAGATTGACGAAATAGTCTGCAAATCACGCTAACCAGGTATTCTGCACTAGATAAGTCTTGTACGATAGGCTCAATCGAGAGAGTGTAAATAGAGTAATTCAAATAAAGGATCTTTTGAACCATGCCTCTTCACCCTGTTAACTCTGACAATCATATTCATGTTTGGATTTAAATTGTTTTTAATTGGCTTGAATTTTATAGGCATCATATTTGATTTGAGTTATTATTAATTTTATGTCTATATAAATTACTTAAAATATAGATTAATACTTTTTAGTTGGATAAATTCTTTTTATATGTAATTAGAATTCGATTTAAATTTGTTTGGACTGACATTAAATGTTATTTTAGTCTTAAATTTTTTAACATTTCAGACTAAAATTCAGAAATTTATCAATTTAAATTTACGGTGTTAGCTTTTTAACAGATTGAACAAAAAAAGCCAAGCATATTCATTACTTCGTTGCATTAACGAGAACTCGTTGAATATCTCGTTGATGTTGCCTGATTAAGACATGAGTAATTATCGTCAATAATCATGCGCGAGAATTATCGGTGGATTCCAGCAAATGTCCACTTCAATCCTCATCATCATTGTTCCATGTGCAGAAGAAGTTTGGTTTTGCTTATTCCTCTATTCCTGCTCCTGATTCCACACAGGTTTTTGTTCTGATTTAGTCCCGTCAACCGTATTTTCGATTTCCTCTTTTCTTTATCACTTTTTTTTTCTCATTATCTTTGACGATTCGATTACGTCATGAAAACAAATTGTTGGTATGATTAGCTTCTTGTTTTTGAAAACCCATTTTCGAGTGCAATATTGAATGGGATTTATTGTACCAAAATGTGTTGCTTTCTTGGTCGCACTCTGAAGAATAATCCCACTTGTGTGGGGCTCACTGACTTTGTACACAACTCTCAGGTGGGTCCGTGTCAACCGACTGCCTCAAAGAGGCTGTCTCTGTCTACTCTTCTCTCTCTTTTCCAGAGCAGAAGCAAATCTCAAACCTGAGTCTCGTTCACACTCACTTCGACATCAGATTACTGTAACGTACAATCGTGAGCTTGAGATTCATACTTGGCAACTGGGTTGTTAGTGTTTTTGTTGTTTGGCCTCTCTTGCACCTGAAGTCGATGAGTACTCACAGAGTTAGCAGCTTAGACGTCGTCTTGGTTGAAGAAGCCAAAGTCCCCGGCGACCCATCTGTCGTCACCGTGAATTGTCCTGACAAGGCTGGCCTGGGTTGCGATCTCTGCCGGATCATTCTCGAGTTTGGTCTTCGAATTTCTCAAGCAGGTGCACACTCGTTTATGTAATCAGAAGTTGTAAAGCTGTTATGTTTAGGTTTTTTCAGATCTTTTTCGAATGTGGTCGATTAGTGTGTCAAAAGCTATTTCGAACGTTGCAGACTTTTCAACCGATGGAAGATGGTGTTACATGGTATTCTGGGTCGTTCCTTATTCTGTTACACACAGAGTTCGTTGGGAAAGCTTGAAGAACAGGCTGTTTTATGCTTCTCCTTCATGTCTGGGTTCGTTGTGTTTCGATCAAAGGTACAATGATCCTCAGCCAAACGCGCTGTACTTGCTGAAGTTTTGCTGTTTTGACAGGAAAGGATTGCTTCACGGTAATTGGGAAATGGCATTAAATTCGATATTGTTCTTGTTTTGTTTGTTCAAAGAGAAAAATACTAATGTGGTAGTGTCTTTTTGCAGAGGTTACAAAGGTGATTAGTGAATTAGAGTTTACAATTGAAAAGGTAAAAGTGATGTCAACACCTGATGGCAGAGTTGTGGACTTGTTCTTCATCACAGATAGCATGTGAGTATTGTTCACTTTAATTGGTGGATTCTCTTTGCTTTTTTCTTTCAACCTTGTTGTGTCTGCAATTCTTCTTGATTCCTACAATTTGGAAATTTTTGTGATTTTATAAATTTTAGTGTTCTGAATTCACTGTTTCATTATCTCCTTGAATGCTCTATCTGCCCCTATTCTCAATGATTAATGTTTTTCTATTGTGTTGTTAAACTTTTGTCAAGTTTCCAACTGAAAGGATTCATCTTTGCAATGTCCTAATCTCAGTTTTAAAAATCTCGTTCTTAGTCAAGCAAGGTTCACTGAAATCCAAAGTTCGCTTCAATTCCACTTTCGTATATACGACCCGAGCCAACAGCTTAGGTTCTTGCTTTTGTGAGGTTTTCAGATGTGCTATTTTCTGATAACGCACAGTATGGTGGTGCACAGCTACTAGAAACCATTGATTACATTTTAGTTCAAAGTGATATTTGTTGTTGCAGGGGACTTTTACACTCAAAAGAAAGGCGAGATGACACATGTTCCTGCCTGATTAATCTTTTCTCAAAGTATTGTATCAGCTGTGAACTTCAATTGGCTGGGCCTGAATATGAAAGTTTGCAGGCTTTCTCTTCTCTTCCTCCTACTGTTGCCGAGGAATTGTTTAGTTGTGGGCAATTGGAAAAGGAGTCTGACAAGAACACACTTGAAAAAGATAAAACGACACTGAGTAAGGTGTCTATTACCGTGGACAATCTTTTGAGCCAAGCTCATACGTTGCTTCAAATACAATGCATCGATCAAAAGGGCTTATTTTATGACATCTTGAGAATTTCAAAGGATTTCAACATCCGGGTACTTTGCTCGTCCACTTTGTATGAACTATGATTGACATTGTTTAGACGCTGTATCACATTTGTCCTAGCTATCTTGGAGGAGTTTTGGTGAATTGAGCGTGCCATTTCTGCTATGAACTGGCTCGATAGATGTTTTAGCCGTATGGGGTGCGTCTTAATTAATGTAAAAGATCGGTGAAATTAATCTTATGGTAGTTTCGTTTGGTTGTTTGCTCTTTTGGTCCATCGTGGTAGAGTTGAATGTGTGCCTTACTTCAATCAAAACTTGCAATTTATATTCTACCAATTTATTGCTTGTCCTCATTTAGATAGCTTATGGAAGATTTGCTCCAAGTGTAAAAGGGTCACGCAACATGGACCTCTTTATTCAACTAAATGATGGGAGGAAAATCCTAGATACCAAGTTTCAGCTCCATCTATGCTCTCGCCTGGAGGAGGAGATGCTCAATCCTTTGCGAGTAGTTATCGCCAACCGAGGCCCATATACGGAACTTTTGGTTGCTAATCCTGTTGAGCTATGTGGGAAAGGAAGACCCCGAGTTTTCTACGATGTCACTCTGGCTTTGAAGAAGTTAAGAATCTGTGTATTGCTGGTAACCATGTCTCTGCTAAACTTTTGTGTTTCAGTGTATTCATATTCTTCCTGCACAATTTGACTAACCCTCCTTAATACATAGGCCGAAATCGGAAGGCATTCGACTCACAATCGCGAGTGGGAAGTCTACCGATTCGTGTTAGACGAGAACTGCGAATTTTCCTTGGATAGTAATCAGGCCAGAAATCAGATTTTGGACAAAGTTAAAAGAACATTGATGGGTTGGTGACTGGTTAAGGATAATGGTTTGGCTGTAGATATGCCAATGGCATTGCGTTGAAATCTCTCTGGTGATCGTTTGCTTGGCCTATTGGAACTTGATAATCTTGTAAGCAAATGTAAATATATGTTGATTGTTATAGTCTATTTTTCTTTTATTTAGGATTTCTTTTTCTTTTCATTTACGGTGCAAAAACAAAAGTTATCAAGTGTTGGGGTGACTTTTGAGAGTGTGTTAAAGTTTTATAAAGTTTAATGCACAAAAGTTTGCTGAAAAAGGACACATAATTTTCTGAAATTATTTTAATATTTGGGAACTTGATCTTTCAGAATTTGTGTTTCAAATATTTGTTTCCTTTTATTTTTTTATTTTAACAAAAAAAGTGATTTTTGTTTTTTCATAATTTGATTTACTCTCAACTAAATATATATTAGTTAATTATTTAATATAATAATAATTATGAATAATTTAATTTAATATATTTTATTAATTAAAATTATGATTAATTTAATTTCACAAATATTTTATTTGATTTTGTAGTTAAATTAAATTAATTAAATTAAAATATCTTCAATATATATAAATTTTAAATAAAATTTTGATTATTAATAAATACTATATAAGAAATTAAAATATATTTAATTAATTAAAAAAAAATTACTTTTAATTTTTATCTTATATTTAATTATCATTAGTAATAAAACATAATTACATCAATAATCAAACATGTTTTTATTTTTATTTAAAAAAAATAAAAACTAGAAAAAAATTAAAAACAACATGAAGTAAATAGAAATAAAACCAAATAGAAGTGAAATCAAGTAATCGCAAATTTCTTCCTTAAGGATTCAAAATGATAAAGAATTGATCTAAATGAGTCTTTTTAAATTCAAATATGGTATAAAGCATTCGATCTTTTCAATTTTAAGTTTTGTCTAAAGTTGGAACTAGGCATGAATTTGACTGGACTTCTTTTTTATTTTTTTGGCTTTTAATTCGGATTTTTTAATAAATATTTAAATGCTCATATCAAAGTCTCTTTTAATCATTTGAATTATTCTTATCACTTCTTATTTTTTAAAAACAAAAGGTTTAACCCAATCTAATTTGGAACTAATTAGTTTACTTCATAAATAAAAACAATTTTTAATTTTAATTTTAATTTTATATTAATAATCTTCTACCTAATTAGCAATAATAAAAACCATTTTAAAAAGCGAAATGAGATTTAGCGCTTGCCAGCTCATGCAACATCATAAAACTACGGATATACGTACAGCTAATACACAACTACTCGAGACTAAATCCACTCTCTCTCTCTCTCTCTATTTTCTTTTTATGTATATATATAAATATAGGAAATATTTTAAGTACTGTACTTTGGGTCCTTTTTTCTTTTTATGTTCCTTAAAACCATGAGAGCTCACCGAAGACACTAGAGGCTAGTCTAGCCGGATATTCTCTGCGTCGATCACTTGCTATGTCCACCTTCAGTCCCTCGCGGAGCAGCCACGGGAGCTCCAGATTTCACCAATTCGGTCTCGTCGGTAGCGCTTCGAGACTGAGATCGTCGGCGCTACGGAAGCCGCCGGAGCCGTTACGCCGCGCCGTCGCCGATTGCCTGTCTTCTTCATCCGGTTCTGCTTCCTCTCACCACGGTAGTCCTGCGACGGTTCTCAATGAAGCTTCTAGAACACTGCGAGTAAATGGCTCTTTTCTCTTCTTTCTTCTTACTCTTGTTTGGATCTTGGCTCGATGGATTTGAACTGCGAGGTTGCGGTTGTTGATTTGAGATTTATTGCGTTAAATGATTTGGAGAATTAGCTTGTTTTGGGACTCTAGTGAGTAGATTTTGGTTTGAGCGTCGAAGAATCTGGTTCTGTTTGGTTCAATTCGTTGTTTCTTCGAACCAAAAGCGTTTGTAGTCTATAAATTGGGATGTTATTGCTGGAAAGATGTTGTATGTTAGTGCATTGAATACGTTGACATTATTTCTACTAGAAAAACTTACAATGGGAATGGTTCTGAAACTGTCGGTACTTATAAGGATGTTAAATCACACTCTTATGAGTGAGATAGATGCATGGAGCACTCTGAGTATTGGGAATCTTAGTATAAACGTTTTGGGACTTTATTTCCATTCTGTTTGTCAACTGAGTCTGCTTGTCACATCTTAAATATCTTCCCACATCGAAGTAATGCCCCCTCCTACTCCAACCTATCACTCTTGATCTTGGCCAGTTTCAGGTGGTCAATCTATTGCTTGGTTTTGTATTGGGTATCAGTTTGTAGAGTGCCAATGAATGAATAAAGATGATAACCTCTAACTAGTGCAGTATGCACGAGACTCGCTTTTGGATCTTACAACTGTAGTTTCATGCTTGGGCAGGACTATTTGGCGGCCCCACCAACAACTGACTTGTCTTATAATGTTATCTTAGAACATACTATTGCTGAGAGGGAGCGCAGGTAAATGTGATATTTCCTTTTGGATTATTATGCAAGTCTCTGCTCGATAGATACAAGAGAAGTCATCATTGTTGTTCTTCTGCTCTTATGGATATTTCAATTTACATGAATGTTTGATTAACTGGGCTAATGACTTCAACAGATAATTTATATTCTATGGAAGCGTCATTATTTGGTTTAGTTTTGAGTATGGGGATTTTCATTGATTCACTTGATGACTTTAATGCGTGTTAGTTTTGGCACGTTTCATGAGAGTTGACTTTGATAAGCCTGTCACGTGAAAGATACGAGTTCTAATAGTGCATCAGATGGGAGGGCATTCTAATATTTTAGGCACTGTAATGTTATAGCAAAAAATATGAATTGATGGATCTTCTAATATCTCCCTTGTGCGCAACAAAGTGTTTTTATTTTTCCAGTTTACTTTAGGTAAATTACAGTATTGCTGTTTATTATTTTGTCGTTTATTGCTGACGTGGCTGTACTTTCAACAGTCCTGCAGTTGTGGCAAGGTGTGTGACACTTTTGAAGCGGTACCTTCTGCGGTGAGTTTGTTCTACAGATTTTGTTTCTTCAATTGTTTTCTTGAACAAAGAAGTTGAATGATCATGATGTTAGCTCTCTTTCTGGATTATTTGCGTGAGATTGATGGAGTTACTAGCTGATCATGTTAAATGTTCTTGGAAAGCATTTTTTGAATCATTTCATGTTCTGAACAAAATAAATTGATTTATCTGTTAATTATTTCTTATCGAGTACTTATTTAGAATGAAGGTGATGTGGAATTTATGAAATAGTCTGCTGGTTCCTTCAATACCTATAACGCAATTCTTTCTGGTGTTCATTTCATATCCCATCGTTCTTTTCCTGCAGGTACAAACCCTGTGAGGAGACATTGCTTCAGATTGATAGGTTCTGTATGAGTATTGTTACCGAATGTGAGGGTAACCTAAATAGAAGATCATCCCCATGGTCACAATCTCTAAACCAACAATCTATTGCACTGACATCATCCTCAAATTTGTCACCTTCTTTGCCAGTATCAAGTTTTGCTTCTGGGGCACTTGTTAAGTCTCTAAATTATGTTCGTTCTCTAGTAGCTCAACATATTCCAAGGCGCTTATTTCAACCTGCTGCTTTTACTGGACCTTCCTCTACATCAAGACAGTCATTGCCATCATTATCATCTTTGTTAAGTAGATCCTTTAATTCCCAATTAAGCCCTGCAAGTGTCGGAGAATCTACAGAGAAAAAAGACTCTAATACTTTACCTGCTTCAAACTTGTCAAATATCAGTGAAGCAGATTCTTCAGAGGATCATAATTACATTGCGATGGACCTTTTGAATTGGCGTTGGGTTGGGGAACATCAACAATCATTTTTGTCAACTGAAAGGTAACTTACATCTGAGTGCCCTTCTGTCATGATTATTAGTCATATTGTTTAGCTGCTGAGATATTGATTATTAGTCATTGTTTAGCTGCCAGTGACATATTCATTGTCTGGTTTGTTTGAAAATCTGACTTCAGTTTTTCCCATTTTTGTAAAAAAGTGACCGAATTTTAGACCTTCAATGTGTGAGACCACGTAATTTCCTGGAGTTGGGTGCTGCCGCTTTACTTGTAGGTGACATGGAATCTAAAATGAAGGGCCAGCCTTGGAAATATTTTGGAACAGCTGATATGCCATATCTTGATCAACTGTTGCAGCCGTCATCAGTCACAACAATTGCAAATTCAGCCTCAGCTCACTCCCACTTGAGATCAATAACAGCATCTAAGCGCAATAAATCAGGATCTCACCAAATCTGGCATGTTCCTGTTACTCATTTCCATACTTGGAAACTATCTTTTCTAGTAAAGATTTGTTGTCCAGAATATGCACAGCTTCTTATAAATACTATTGCACATTATTTCTCAATATAATCTAATATCTCTATTTTGTAAAATTACCAAAGAATTATTATATAAGTTATCTTTCCAAAGTGATGTATTCTAGATCACCTAGATCATAGAGATGAAACCCTATCTCCTTTGTTTGGTTGAGGCCATCCCATGCCAATTCTTGCAAACGATCTTCTCTATCAAATTGGCTGAGGGAACTGAGGAAATAATTTTCTGAGAGTTCATAATTATGTGACCAGATTTGACTGGCACTTATTCCTGCTTTTGAATGTGAAACTTTTCCTGGAGGTTTATATGCAACGCTTCTGCTATTTAACGTCGGTGACACATAAAGATGAATGATTTAACCTAAGACCAATAGGTTCAATATGTTTTAGACTTTTATATAATCTGAAATAAAATGTTGCTCATAGAACATTTGCAGTGTTTATGAATTGTTAATTGTTGGTGCAGGGAGGATACACCTGTTGGTACTTTCCGTCCACGTGCTCGACAACTCTTCCAATATCGGCACTACAGGTGCAAAAGATTCTACCAATTCAACAATAATTTGTTCACTTAACCTATAGTACATGTTCTGATTGTTTTGCTCAGAAGCATGTGGTGAGTTCATAACTTTTGCTAGTGAAGGATACCTTAACCAGTATTTCATAGGCTACATAAATTCTTCAATGTTTCTGTTTCTGCTAGTAAGATTATTATGCACATTTAAGTTAGGAATATCCATTTTTCTTCTGAGAAGAATAATTCTTTAGGTTCGGTCTGGAATACCTGCATATAAGACTCTGATTTCTAGTACCACCCTAATGACTCTTTAAGGCTTGCTCCTCATCTCAAAGTAATTGTTCTTAAATAGTGGGATGACATCCTGAATTTGGTTTTGGATACATAATTCTTTTCTTATGTAGGTGAAGGCATTCAATTTGATTTTTCATTAATTTACTTCTTGACAAGTTGCCTTTTCGTTCATCTGGGTCCTCAATCAGCCACTTTTGTGTTCATAAATAAAACTGAAAACATTATCTGCAATAACACTTCTCTTTCTCCTTGTTTTGTTTTTCAATTTAAAATCAGTGAACAGCAACCTCTACGACTGAATCCTGCTGAGGTATCTGAGGTTATCACAGCAGTCAGCTCAGAGACGTATTCTACAACTCCTAATTATCCGACGATGTCTTCTAGACTAAGTAATAGCAGTAGAAAGCCACCAATTGATGTGGCTGTGAGCGTCCTTATTAAACTAATTATTGACATGTAAGTTTTTATATTGAGAAAATCCTTGCTATTATTACATTTTGAGTAATGCTTAATTGGATTTGTATTTTTAAAAATGACTACATTGAGCCATGAAGTACATTAAAGAAAAGCACCGTTCATAGGTAATTATAAGGAGAGAAATAAAGAAAGAATAATAATATTGTGGAAGGTTGAGTCTTCTTTGACTCTTTGACATTCACTCTTCATAGCTTCGTGCATTTGAAGTTTCTTATTCGAATTCAAAGATCAAGAAGGAACGTTAGATATTGGAAGGCTTAACGCTCTTGGACTCTGACAAATACTCTTCAGGACATGATGCATCGAATAACTTGTTAGTTTTCTTGATTTGAATTTAAAAAAGAAGAAGAAGGAATCTTGGACAGTGGAAGTTTGAATATTTTTTAACTCTGAATACTATTCTTTATTCTCATTGTATTCCTTTAGTATGTTTTGGTTCTCATGGAAGAAAGACATTTATGCTTTTTAGGTACGTGCTGGACTCTGGGACTGCAGCTCCGCTTACACTGTCTATGCTTGAGGTGCTGCATTGAGAAAATATCTCTCTTTTGCTTTTGTTCATGGTAGCTTCTTATGTTTTCTTTATAACTATCATTCAGGGAATGCTCAGTTCTCCGAAACCTGTTTGTAGAGTTCGTGCTTTTGATTTAATTCTGAACCTAGGGGTCCATGCCCATTTATTGGAACCATTGATGACGGATGATACTTCTACAATTGAAGAAGAGTACCCAGGAGAAACGGTTTTTGAGAATGAGGATCAACTTGCAACAAAGGGAAAGAGGAAGGTCGACTCTGATAGCAAGTTGGACCCTATGTCAGCCATTGATACATTCGAGTCTTGGATTTTAAACATTTTGTATGAAATACTTCTTCTTCTTGTCCAGGTACAGCACCAGACAATTCAATGTACTTCCTTGATTTATCATGCTTATTGTTGAATTAAAGCATACTTCTTTCTTGATTTTTTTAATCTTTCTTTATTTCCTTTTAACTTTGATTGTATCCTTCATTACTATCTGGTATCATCAAAACTTTTGCAGACAGAGGAGAAGGGAGAATCAGTTTGGGCAGCTGCTTTAAGTTGTTTACTGTATTTTGTATGTGATAGAGGTAAAATATTGAGGAAACGATTAGAAGGCCTTGACATAAGGGTTAGTTTGTTTTTCCTTCCTAGTGAGCTGCAGTACTTAGTCTCATTTATATGGAATTCTATCAAGTTTTCCCTGTTAATTATGCTACTCTCTATATGAAGAGCTTGCAAAAATTGTTAGCAATTTATGTTAGCTTGGTTGAAGAGAGATGCTGTGGTTACTGAAAGCATTTCTAGTTTAAAAAAATTCAACTTTTGGATATAAATTTTGTTTCATCTTCTTTTATATGTTGCTTGAATTTCTGTTCTAAACAGCAGCTATTTATTTGTTCAGGTTGTCAAGGTGCTTATACATATTAGCAGGACAAATTCTTGGGCAGAAGAAGTTCATAGGAAGTTAATTTGCATGTTAGTAAACATGCTTTATCATGTACCTGATGGACCTACAAAGGCTTCTGTGTTTCTCCTAGACCAGGTTGACTTGATTGGAGGAATTGAGTTCATTTGCTATGAGGTATGCTAATCATTCATTTCAAATATTGAGAAGGTTATAAAAATGCATTTGATAGGTGTTGCTCTTATTAACGGATTTACTCCTTTACCTATATAAGTTTGTTCCTTTTTCTGGCAGTATGCACTTGCTAACTTGAGAGAAGAGAGGAGAAATCTCTATTTAGTTATCTTTGATTATGTGTTGCATCGCATAAATGATGCATGCAAAGCTTCAGGTGGTTCAGAATATGCTGATGATGAGATTCAACCTCTCGCAACCTTACTTGCTCTTGCTGATGCACCTGAGGCATTTTATATTTCTGTTAGACTGGGAGTTGAAGGAATTGGGGAGCTTTTGAGAAGATCAATTTCAGCTAAATTATCTATGTATTCAAACAATGAGCGCCTCATTCCGGTAAGGTCCATGAAGTTTGTGTTTGTGGCACCTTTACTCTGTCATTAGCAACTGTTCAATGTTGCAGCTAGAGATTATCCTGCATGCTGATCCAATTCTATCTTTGCAGCTCCTGGAGAACATAACAGTGAAATTTGATGCAATTATTGATTCTTTTACTCATTTAGATCAGGAGTTCTCCCATCAAATGCTGGTAACTAAGTCTTGCAAACTTCTGGAAGACATGGAGAATGCAGCTCAAAGAGATGTTGTCTGGAAAGCAAAGTTCTCATGGGCCACTTTACATTCTCTTCTTCATTCGGATAGAATTGCGTACCGTCAGAATGGCTATACTTGGTTAGGTGATTTGCTCATTGCGGAAATCAGTGAGGGAATGAATGCAGATATGTGGTCCAAGCTTGAAGACTTGCATCAGAAAATTACTTATGCTGGCGTGCATGATGCTTCTGTTGCTTCTGATGTTCCGTTGTCAATTTGGCTTCTCTGTGGACTTTTGAAATCCAAGGACAGTGTTATTAGATGTGGCTTCCTGTTTATTCTAGAGAGGCTTCTCATGAGGTGCAAATTTTTGTTAGATGAGAATGAAATGCAACATTCAACTGGCATTGATGCTATGGATGATAATTTGCATGGCCAACTTAAGAAAGCAAATGCAATCATCGACATTATGAGCAGTGCTTTATCCTTAGTGTTTCAAATAAACGAAACAGATCGAATCAACATTTTGAAGGTATCTTTTTGCAGAAACTTTTTGCTTATCATGTACAAGTTGCACATCAATGAATTAAGATGCATGTTGCTTAGTCATAAAAGTGCTGGTCACTGTCTTGAAGATATGGCAACCTTGACTTTTCCACTAAAACATTACCTTTCCACTAAAACGTTCTTTTGATTTTTGTTTTATGCATCATCTTCTTTCTTGTTGATATTTGCAAGGGACTTATTTCTAGTACATTACATAGTCTTGTGGGAGTCTATGGTATTGAAAGTACCAGCTATTGGTACATCATGTATTAGTCTTAAGACTGCTAAATTCGTGCTATGAATATTAACCATATTATCTGGTTCAGCATGTTGATGATATTTAATATTATGTTACTTTGGGTTCCTTATGCAGATGTGTGACATATTATTCTCTCAATTGTGCCTGAAAGTTTGCCTCACAACTGCAACACCATGTGGAGAATTTGGGCACCACAGCAATGAAAAGAAAAATATTGATTCTGGTGAAGATGCCTCTGAACTTAAGAGTCAGCGGAATGAATTCTTGGAAGAAACTGATAATAGATCCGGCTATCATGTTAATGGTTCTTTGATGTGTGAAACAGCATCAATGGCAGCAATGCTTCTACGAGGACAGGCTGTCATCCCCATGCAACTAGTTGCACGTGTTCCCGCTGCATTGTTTTATTGGCCTTTGATTCAGCTTGCTGGTGCAGCAACAGACAATATCTCGTTGGGTGTCGCAGTTGGCAGCAAAGGAAGAGGAAATTTTCCTGGTGCTGCATCAGACATTAGGGCGACGCTTCTACTTCTTTTAATTGGCAAATGTACTGCAGATCCATCGGCATTTCAAGAAGTTGGTGGAGAAGAATTCTTTAGGTAATCCTGCCTTTCCAAGCTGCAACACTTGTTGTTACATCACCCTTTTTGTTAAAACATGTCTAACATGTTCCCGCTTGTGGTTTCTGGCAGGGAACTTTTAGATGATACTGATTCAAGGGTAGCATATTACTCTTCAGCTTTTCTTCTGAAGGCAAGATACTTGCTCTTTCCACTAATGAGATTGAATTTTGGACATTGTGGTTTTCCAGTTGATCTTGACTCAATTTGGTTTGGGGGTTTTTTTTCCAGAGAATGATGACAGATAATCCTGATGAGTACCAACACATGCTTCAAAATCTTGTCCTCAAGGCTCAACAGGTAAATATTGTTTAATTGTATGCTTGAAATAATACAAAGTAATGATTAAAGCTCAATTTAGCAGTGTAAAAGCATCAAGTATACTTTGTTCTGATGATCTAATTTTTGTCTTGGAATTTGTGGTATAATGTCAGAATAGAGTTATGCATGAAAATTTAGTTTTTCATTTCTGAATTATGAATTTAGAAATATTTCCATGGTGTCATTGATGGACGTGTTGCAGTACATTGCTGTGCTGTTAAATTTTACCATCATCGATAAAAAATTACATGGTTGCTGCATTTGCCATGTAGAGCAACAATGAGAAGCTGCTGGAAAATCCATACCTACAGATGCGTGGCATTCTGCAGTTATCAAACTATGGGCTGTAACTAGTACGGAAATTGTTGTCCATCTTGGAGACGCTGCAATGTTCATTTCTATTGATTTTCTTCAACATTGGCGTTTTCTTTCGCTGAGCAACATTTGATGATATTTTGTGACCGATGATTGAATTAGGCTTGGTTTTAGGCGTGCATAACACAGCATTGGATTCCTAATCCTGCTAGTTTCCACCGACAGATTCAGGGAAGCTCTGCAAATATATATTTTGAGATCAGCTTTCGCTTCCTTTCTTGCACCAAGTGTGATTATGGATTTCCCGGTTTTACTATGATGAAGGAGAACACACTTGGAAGTTTTGACATTCACTTGAAGTCCAAAGTGTGGAAATGCCACCAAAAGTTTAGCCAGAGGACAAGATGTTCAGGAATCTTTTTGAGTTGCTTGATTCACTGAATTCTTGTCATAGCCTCTGCCACTTGATTTTGCAAGTTCAAGATTGAAAATTTCTTCAGGTACTGCAACTTATCCTTTATCCTTGCTCTTCTTCATCCACCTATCCATCTTCCTCTAAAATATGGGTCAATGCTTTAGTTACGCATTAGAGATTACTTGTATAATGAAACTGCTGTGAAATCTCAATGTTGCGAAAAAATTTTCTTGTTTGAACCAATTTTTCGAACATGCTGAGAGGAGGCGAGGCAACACATATTGTTACCGCATCATAGTTTCTTAGGTTCGTCTATTTATAAATTGATGTGAAATGTTCATGAAAATGGAATACACTACATCGTTCTCAAAGTCTGAAAAATATTTTCATGATTTCTCTCTTTAACCTGCTTGCAGTTGGTGTTGCGCGTTGTAAAAGAGAAGACTTTCCTGACAATTGCCGGATGATTCTTTGTTTATATACTTGTAAGTACAAGATACTTACTCTCAGGCTTCTAACGTGATTGCTTGCTGGCTCTGGCTCTTTTTAACAGCCATCCTTGCAAAATAAGAAAAACAGTGGCTTGTCAACTTTTATTGCAACATGGAACACACTAAAGATTCTGTTCTGTATGGCATGTTTTAAGAGAGCATTATTTGTGGTAAGTCGACAAAGTAGGGGCATTTTGAAATTGCTCCCGGAACATTTTGTAGCTAATGTAATTCGTTTTATGCTTTTGAATAATGTAAATATGCAATTTTGCCCTCTTTTTCCCCTGCATCTCCTGCTTAAAAATTGCAATTGTTGTATCATGGGATGCTAGCTTATTCAATTTTTTCTATAACATCACCTGAATTTAATAAACATGCTTTCGTTCTTGGCTTTCTTTATTCTATGATGTGACAATATCACAACCCCCGCCGATCTTTCGAACACAAGTGGGACGCAATCTTTTATGCATTGAATAAATGCTTTCAGCCTACTCTCTCAGCAATCTTTTTCCACGAATTATTAAATATTTCAAGAAATATGTAAGTGTCAAAAAGTTATTTTTTCTAATTCTATTTCATATCAACATCTATAAAAACAAGGTTTATATTCAATTCGTTTCGAAAATTCAAGTGTGTTCTTTAATTTTCTTTTTATATTTAAATATTTGAATATAATTTAATTTTGCTGCTCTTGTAGACTCAATGTAATTTGTGTTGATTTAGGGAGTCAATTTTTACGGGGCATTTACATCGTAAGCTTAGTAAGGAAGTATATTTGTGGGCTTTAACATTACATTTCAACTCAAAATCTTAGGGCATTAAGTTTATGGGTTGTGGGCTTTAACATTACACTTCAATTCAAAATCTTAAAGCATTAAGTTTATGGGTTCTTTACACTTATATATCTTTCATTAGTTTCATTTCTTTCCGATATGAGATTGATAATCACAATTTACATTTCAATAATTTGATCATATTACAAAGTATTTTTCTTGATTGAATACATTATTAAAAGAATTATGCAAGAGATTCTTCGTTTTTCTTTTTTAATAATAAAAAGTAGTAGTTGTTATCTTTTGTGCAAATTAGATAGTTTTTGAGTACTTAATAAATTATTAATAATATTCTTATAACAAATTAAGTTATGATCTAAAATGTGTAGCCCTAATTTTCTACTTTTTAAAAGTAAAATCGATTTGATAATGAAATATATATATTAGAAAAGGCCTAAAAGCCCTGTTACTCTCATATCTTCAAATTCACATCATCTAGATATTTTCTTCTCCGACAAATATTATTAAAATAAACAAGAATCTAAAGACAAATTGCACATTTTAATGCTAATGTGCAAAACCTACAGTATATTATTAAGAGAGATTCTAAATTAGAAATGACAGTAAATTTAGAGATGAAAATAAATTATATTGAGTATAAATATAAAAATAATTTAATAGAGTATTTACACAGAAATAAGTTTGAATTCAGACATATTCAAGGAGTCTAAACTTATTTGTATATATATATACACTTCAAGTTGAATTTTAAATAAAATATTTTTATACCTGAAAAATAACCAATCTGTGTCTTTTTAAAGTTTGGTTTATTTATTTTTTATCTTTTTTTAGGCTTAGTTTATTAACATTTGATATAACAAAATGTAGAAGAATCAAAACAAGAAAATGACATTGTATATATTTAAAAATTTGGGATTTGAATTAAAATCAATTTTTAACTTTAAAATTAATATATATATCCCCAGAACAAATACGCAAATCTTTTGTCTGAGTGTCAATTTCAGTACCTCAATTAGTCTGACTTGCGGCGTCGTATTGGTTGAACCATTTGATTATAAATGTGTTTGTACTTGAACTGTCCTGCAACTCCCTTGGCAGTTGCGCTCTCTTTTATCTCCTCTCATCTTCTAAGTCTTTGTCTTTCAATTCTCTCGTCTCTCTCCCTTCTTTTTCATACTTTGCTCTCGTTCTCCGATAACCGTCTCGATCTCGATGATTATTGTGATCTGTTTTGAGACGATTCAGTGAAGCACGTAAGATCTCTTATTGCTTTCATCTCTTTTTTGTTAGATCTCGATCGTCAATATGTTAAGATGAAAGAAGCGATTGCAAGAAAAAAGTTAAGCAAAAAATAAGAAATATATAACAAAGAATCCTGAAACTGATTAATGTTTTTTGTTCTTTTTCTTAATTAAATAACGATAAATTTCTTATTTGAGAAGTTCTGATGAAGAACGTAAAATCTCCTTCTTATTTTTTGTTAGAACTTGATCTTCAATACATTGTGATATGAAAAGCAATTGCAAAGAGAAGAGAGCAGAAGGTGAGAACAGATGAAGGATCATGAAACTGATGCTTCATCTTCTTCTGTCAAGATCTAGAGAGATGAAGTTTGGTCTCGTAGAAAGGTTCGCGTTTGGAAAATAGGCTAGTTGGAACTTATTTGTTATGAAATTTTGGATTTATTGATTGCTTGTTTTTGACTCTAATTAATTGTGCAAAAGATTTGGCGTTTACAAGAAGGATAACTGCATTATGAGCGGAAACAGTGGCCTATACAGATCTAAGGTATGTCACAAAACTCAGATCATAGCTTCTCTAGATTGTTCATAAAATCTATTTTCCAAGTTTGAAAATCAGATAGAACTCAATTTTTTGACATAGAATTCGAGAAACAGGAAATACACGAGATATATATTATCTTCTTTTTATTCCTAAGAGACTCAAACCGAATCGTTGAGTTACAAGCTTTTTAGTTTTTTCTATTCTTCTTTATTTTATCATGCACCACCTTAATTTAACAACCCTAAGTCATTTGAAGCACTATGGTAATTTTTCTTTAAGAACTATAATTATAAACTTTAATCAAACTTCTCTTTGGCGTTCCTGTTTCCCTCCGTCATCACTTACCAACGGACGTTATCTCTTCCGGTTCTTTCTCTTTTACTATTTATTCTTTTATCTAATTTATTTCTTCTTTAATTTTGAAATTTGGATCGACCAGTAATGCTTTTACTCCTCCAACTTCTTGAATAAGATTGTGTTTGTTTCTATTTTTATTTTTATTTTTTAAATTCAGTAAAAAAAAATTATTTATTTATTTGAATTTTTAGTTTTTTTTAATTTTAATTTTCTCCGATTTTCAAAAACTACCAAAACTATAAAAAGTAATTTTTTGTTTCTTGTTTCCGTTTTTTTTCATAATTTGATATATTATTATTTAAATATATATTATTTAATTATTTAATTATTAATAAAAATTATGAATAATTTAATTCAAGATTATATATTTAAT